>JAHWFO010048479.1:31880-46084 GCA_023313115.1 Rhysida immarginata | reverse complement strand
AAAGGTGAAACAAGTGGTATGTTGGACAGACAGGTATGGAATTTCTGATACACCGGTTTGCAAAAATAGTTCCAATATTGGACATTAGAGGGCGTTGTAGTCACAAAGCTTCGCCTTGTCATTATCGGACTTCGATCTAATCGGTGGTATTCGAGAACAATAAAAACACGTTGCTCCAATGAATAAGGCATGATTTTCTTCAATTTCCTACAATAACTAATTCGATACAACTTCCTTACACGTGTCAGCACTGAACAAGACTGACGAATGAACTTTCTGTACTTCTGAGTACTATTTCAAGCTTCATCTGCTTGTAGCGCCATCTATTAGTCAATATTGGAACTATTTTTGCAAACCCGTGTATCAGAAATTCCATACCTGTCTGTCCAGCGTACCACTTGTTTCACCTTTCTGTCTCTCACTGTTATACAGTTATGTCATTTCAAAGTTGGGGAGTCCTTTCTGAAACACCCTGTATATACTAAGCACCCTTCCCTCCCTCTGAGATATAGTATATAGTTAGGAGATTATTTTTGTTTTAGCCGTTATAAAAAAATGTTTAGAAGGAAGTTTTATAATGATTACCACTGATTACTAGCCAATAAGCACAACATGTGGATTTGAACTGCTTGGATTATTAAGTACCGAAAGGTGCTTTATGCTATCAGTGTGGGGAAACGTGTCTGTCTGTCTATCTGTCTGTCCGTCTGTCTGTCTGTAACTCAAACTCCTCCGAGGCTATGAAAGATTTTCAAAATCTGTTTTCGTCAGTCGATGAATATGGTTCATGGCACGAACCAGTTACAAATATTATCTAAATCGGTTTATTGGCACGTGCACAAATGGTACCTCTATTTTCCCGCCTAGCAATTTTCAATAAGAAGATACGAGGGTTGAGGCAAAAGTCATGGCAACTATTTTTTTTCTTGAAGATACCAGTCCGGTTGGAAAATGTGCCATATACAGACGAAAGGACAAGGTGTTAACTACATGTGTGGACAATGAATAGCACTAAAATATCGTAACACACTAATTTATTACGGTAGTATACAAGGCAATATGGCCTTCACGGTGCAAAAGAATGACAACACAGTACACATAAAGTTGACATGAAAAACCTGGGCCTAAAGACCCTCAAAGTAGTCCCCTGCTATTGTCACGAAACGCTGCCCGATGACGGCTCCTGCCAAGTCGGTCCGCACACAAGACCGGTCGTCCCGAACGTTGCTCATCACTGGTTGACACACGTCCTTGATGAAACTTTTCTACCCACCGTGCTACTGTAGGGTATGGTAGGGCATTATACCCAAGGGCTTTCACTAATTCACTGTGACATTCCATCGCATTTCTCCCTCGGAGAACGGCTATTTTGATGTAAGCGCGCTGCTCAATACGGGTTACTTCCATCTCGCACGACACTCACCAACTGACTGATTTCACAGCCCTCGCTGCGCTACTATCAGCTATCACAGAGCCATCTGTTGTTCTGCATACACACTATGCCTGCAGAACTTCCACACAACACATATACGTTTGTGATCCGTTCACATATCTACAAGAAAAAAAAAATACATATGCCCCATGACTTATGCCCCAACCCTCGTATATATTGAGTAATATATCAAACAAATCGTAATGACGAGATAGATGCGGTTATTCATCATTATTTTCGTCAGTCGATGAACATAGTACATGGCACGAATCAATCATAAATATTATCTAAATCTCAAAATTAAAAGAGGCCTTACAGTACAACATTTTAGTTTTAATAAAAAAACCAACTAGTTTTGGCTTTATTCCCACCTTCTTCAGGGTATAAAAGAAATAAGCTAGCAGCCCCTACATAATGAGACAGTGTATGTTACAAAATACGATAAACGACAATGATATAATACCTGGAGATTTTTGATTGGCTGACGTAAATAAGGGTGACATCAGCCAATGTAAAGGTTACAACATATACTGGTGACGTAGCCGGATTAAATTGAAGTGAACAAAAGAAAAGAAAATTATTAGATAGATAAAATAAAGAAAAATAAAATAAATAATTAAAAATTAAAATAGAATAAACCACTACTAAACACTATAAAAAATTCAAATAAGTCATCGTCAGTGACAATACCTCCATGTTATCATTGGATATCACTAACCTTTATACAAATGTACCAGTTCTGGATACCTTAAGTGTCCTTGAACGTACATTAGCAGTTTCATCTACTCTCAACCCCTTCAAACGTGTCGACTTACTAGCAATCATCAGTGTCATTCTTGAACAAAATTATTTTTCATTCAACAATGTGGTCTATTCACAACCATCTGGCTTAGGTATGGGTTTTCCATTGAGCAGTATTTTTGTCTGAAATTTTCTTACAAGACTTTGAGCTTAATAATGTCACACCTTTGTTATCTACTGATTCCTGTGTTTCATATCTCCGATACGTTGACGACCTTCTCATTGTGTATGATAACCGATATACTGATCTCCATTCTATTCTGCAAATGTTTAACTCCTTTTCTCCAAATATCGTTTTCACCCTTAAAACGGAATCAAATTATTCCATATCGTTCCTGGATATACTGATCACTAAAGATATATCTCGTCACAGTTATAAATATAGTGTCTATCGTAAACCTACGACTACTTCCAACTTCATTCATTCTTCTTCATCACATACCCCCTCCCATAAACTTGCTGCTTTTAGACACATGATTGATAGAGCTTTGAAGTTACCAATGGATAACCATGATAGAAACAATGAATTTATGAACATACGATTCCTCGAAGAGACCAACGGATACCCGCAATCATTAGTTTCCCGAATCGTCCGCCAGAGAAAAAAATAAACTTGGTTGTCTAGTAATCAACAGTCTTCACCTACGCAGCAACCGCCCAGACTGTGGTTTTCATTCCCATTTCTCGATACAGATGCTTCTGCCTTGTCCCATCTTTTCCGTGAATACAACGTCAATATCTCTTTCCGATCCCCAAAATCATGCCGTTCAATTTTCAATCGCCGCACTCCAGGCGACGACAATTCATTCAACCGATGCGGTGTATATCGCCTCCAATGCACAAAATGTGACAAATTCTACATAGGAATGTCGGTTCGTAGTTTTGCCATTCGATTTAAAGATCACGCCAACTCATACAGGAAGAAAGACAATAACTCTCATGTCGCCATTCACCTTGAACAAGAAAATCAGCATTGAAGAAACACTCAGCATAATACACAAGTCAGATAAACCGAAATTAGTAGCCATATTAGAAAATATAGAAATTTACAAAGCTGTCTCTGGTCCGCAACGAAATGGGCTTTTAAACATCCAAGTCTATTTTGATGTGTATCAATTACTACACAATCTGCGCCATGATCTGTAATTTCGCATCTAGGTAGGCTAAACTTTTGCCATATTTTATCTTTCTTAGTTTATTTTGGTTTGTTTTTATTATAATTGAATTTTCTTGTTTTGTTTATTATTCTATTTGTATTTTATTTTATTTGAATTTGTTGTAGTGTTTAGTAGTGGTTTATGTTTATTCTATTTTAATTTTTAATTGTTTAGATATGTATTATTTTGTTATTTATTTTATTTTTCTTTATTTTAATCTATCTAATAATTTTCTTTTCTTATGTTCACTTCAATTTAATCTGGCTACGTCACCAGTATACGTTGTAACCTTTTGATTGGCTGACGTCACCCTTATTTACGTCAGCCAATCAAAAATCTCCAGGTATTATATCATTGTCGTTTATCGTATTTTGTATCATACACTGTCTCATTATGTAGGGGCTGCTAGCCTATTTCTTTTGTACCCTGAAGAAGGTGGGAATAAAGCCGAAACTAGTTGGGTTTTTTTATTAAAACTAAAATGTTGTACTGTAAGGCCTCTTTTAATTTGTTATTAGAAACAGTACAGAGAACAACATCCTCACAGATTATCTAAATCTGTTCAATAGCACGTGCACAAATGGTAGCTTTTCGACCCCACCTAGCAATTTTCAATGGAGAGATATATTAAGTAATATATCAAACAAATCGTAATGACGAGATAGAAGCGGATATAAATTACTATTTTCGCCAATTAATAAATAAGGTTCCGGGAATTAACCAGTTTGAAAATGGTTGAAATCAAAACAATGACACGTGCTCTAATAGTACCCTTATGACACCCTCAAAAATTTTCAGTGCTAACATATGGCATGTAATATATCAAACGACTTGGAATGATGTGTCATGAATGAATATAACGTTAAATTAATGATAGTCCAAATTGGTTTCAAGGAACCTGGTTTAGTGGAACCATTATGGTTCATTGGAACTTTCAATGATAAAATATGGCATGTAATATATCAAACAACTTGAAATGATGTGTCATGACTGAATATAACGTTATATTAATGATAGTTGAAATTATTTCAAAGGTGCGTGGTTTAATGGTTTCATTATAGTCCATTAGAAACTTCCAATGTTGACATAGGGCGGTTTAAAAATATAGTTCCGCGAATGGTTTAGTTTAACCTTTCGGTACTTGGTTATGTCATTCCTTAATGGTTTATTAAATAACGGCCAGTTTAAAGCATCGGTGAATTTTTAAATGCGCCTCACTCTCTTCTGTAACGAATGCCTAATCTCTATCGCTGGAAAGATTCACACATAAATGAAGACTACAACCCCCTGACAAAAGTATTAGACCACTGCTAATATTAATGGAAGGTTCGGAAGAAAACATTTTATTTACACAACGCATTGGAAATAGAAAATAAAACAAAAATATTGCAAGAATGTACATTTGTTCTAGTACATGTACCGCAACTTGCAGCTTACAAAACAAATATGAATCTGTATAATAAATTGATGAAAAACAACACTTATGGACAAAAGTATTAAACCACCTCATTTTGAGGACAAAACTATTAGACCAGGTGAAAAAACAAGCACTTTAATACTTGGTAGGACCACCTTTTGCTTTAATTACTGCATTTATTCTATTAGGCATTTGATGTACCAATTTTGAGCACATTTCTGCAGGAATTTCCTTTCAGCATTTCATAATTGCACACTTCAACTGTTCAATTGTGATTGCTCATTCTTTTGCAACATTTTTCTTAAGTAAACCCCACAGATTCTCAATGGGATTGAGATCCGAACTGTTGGGAGGTCAGTCCAAGCTTGTAATGCCAATCTTCAATTTCCAAGCTTTCACTGAAATGGATCGGTAACAAGAAGCGTTGTCATCCTGAAATATGCATGCATTATCACCAAACTTTTCCTCCATTGTTGATAGCAAATGATATTCCAAAACTTCTTGGTAAGCTTTTGCATTAACAGTTCCTTTCACCACACACTTATTTCCTGGGCTACTTGCTGTCATACATCTCCAGATCATGATTCCAGCAAGAAACTTAACACTTCTCTTGAGGCAAACTGGGTAAAACGTTTCATTAGGTAGTCTCCAAACTTTATCGCCAATATTGTCACCATAGCCAATACAACATTTACTTTCAACCGAAAAAAATCACTGATTCCCAGTCCTGAACAGTCCAAGTTTAATGTTGCTTAACCCAATGAAGTCAAATTTTGGCTTACCACAGTGTGACGAGAGGTTTGGTCTTGGCTTTCCGTGATACATATCCCACCTCATTTAGACGACGGATTGTTGTTTTGCTTGAAACGTGCACTGCATAGGTTTGCCATTCATTTGCAATCTCTGATGATGAAGCATTGCGCATTGGTTTGCAGATATTTCTCAGTTTTCTATCTTCAGCCATGGTGGTTGCATGTGGACGTCCACAACGTTTGATGTTTTTAATATCCCCTGTTGCTTTATACTTATTCAAAGTGTACAGTACAGCAGTTTTACTGACACCAAGAAGGCCTGCAATGTGTCTCTGTGAATAGTTTTCCTTTCCCAGTTCAACAATTCTTTTTTTTTATGGCCCTCGACAGTTCTTTGCCATGACCCATGTTTCGTGCGAAAATTATTACGAATAAGTGATTAACAGAAATTTTTTCTTAGAAAAAGCAAAGCTACTTTACATATGATTGACATATCGGGTCTGACCCATTGTAAGAGGGAAAATAATTCTAAATTTTGAGTATGGTCTAATAGTTTTGTCCTCAAAATGAGGTGGTTTAATACTTTTGTCCATGAGTGTTGTTTTTCATCAATTTATTATACAAATTCAAATTTGTTTTGTAAGCTGCAAGTTGCATTACATGTACTAGAACAAATGTACATTCTTGCAATATTTTTGTTTTATTTTCCATTTCCAATGCGTTGTGCAAATAAAATGTTTTCTTCCGAACCCTCCATTAATATTAACAGTGGTCTAATACTTTTGTCAGGGGGTTGTATATGACCTATTGGGTCTAAGTGCCAAATTTTTTTATTTCGGATATTCAAAAAAATACATTTAATTTTGTGGTTTTATTGAAAATATTGAAGTAAAGCGACTTAATACAATGATGTCGTCATTCCTATGGGCACATAGATCCTTTAGCTATTCATTACCACGGAAAGTAGGCCCTTTTTTCGAAAGAAATCTCCATTTACGAATTTTTGGCACTTAGACCCAAGAGTACTTATATTCTTCAAATGTTGAAACAATCTTAAATATACATGTATGTAACGCCCAGAGGCGTTTTCTAGGTTTGAGAAAAGAGCTGAGTAAAATCTGGATGAAAAATATGGATTTTAGGTAAAACTGCAGAAAATTTCAAATGTCCGGCTGATAGCATATATTCAAAAAATTGTTTTCTTAGAATGACTATAATTTCCACTATTTTTTTAATCAGCTGTCCCCGTTGAATGAATTCTGGACGAGTCATGGGGCGTCTCTAAAACAAGCATGCAGCTTAAGAAACACCTCGTTGACAGGGTCTAAGGTCAGTTTAAACCTGCGCTTAAAAGTTAACACTCATCACTACATTTTATAAATTTGGCAGTGTCTGTTCTCACTATAAAGAATGAGAACAAGGAGTATGCAGATATTACCAGATATCATCTATTATCCCATCCAGCTGATAATACCAGGTCATTGGTCAGAATGATTTAAAAAAGATTGTCGTATTCATATTAAACTTCGCGTTGGGTAGATTTCATGCTATCTTTTGTGCTATACAGGGCTAGTCAAAAGTCGTTGGACACCTTCCTATCTTGGATACCAATGTAGTTACGCAAATTCCAATACAGGAAATAAATAGGAACTTGAGGGTGCGCTATCTGATGGAGCACCTTTCATCATCTCAAATATGCAAATTAGGACACATCCAAATTCTATCTCGAGCCGAAAACCGTAAGAGATACACATAAAACTCTAATTGTACTTTTCTTCAACAGCAAATTCCAATCAAAACAAAAAAAAAGTTAACCAAAATCCGATGAGCGGATCACCCACAATCCTCACTGCAACAATTGGCTCACTGATACAAAGTAAGTTTTACATCAATCCAGACAGTGTTCAATGTGATGTCCACTTTCACCATAGTATAATTCCGCACGACATATCCACGATGCTTGATTGTTGCATGATAATTTTGCCTCACCTCACCAAAGCAGAGGACCATATAAATCATTTCCTGGTTAAGTGTACTGTGCCATCTTGCTTTGGTCTGATTTTTCTCAGCTTCAACATGCCTTTTTATACCAACTGCGCAGGAAACTGGTGACTTTATGGTAAATTGTGGAACTTTCCAGAACAGGATGAGTATGGTGCACGAAATAATTTGCAGAGCTTGCAATGAGGATTGTGGTTGACCCGATTTGGTGAACTTTTTTTTGCTTTGTTTGGAATTTGCTGTTGAACAAATGTGCAATTGTAACTTTTTGTACATCTTCTACGGTTTTCGAGATAGAATTTGGATGTGTCCTAATTTGCATATTTGAGATGATGAAAGGTGCTCCATCAGATAGAGCACCCTCAAGTTCCTGTTCATTCCCTGTATTGGAATTTGCTTAACTACGTTTGTTGTATCCAAGATAGGAAGGTGTCCAACGACTTTTGACTCATCCTGTATATATAAACATCTGCAAATTTTATACCTACTGTTTTTTATAATAGTGACACGTTTAAGTGGGATGTGGTGGGAAATTATTGAACCCAGTAATCGAATGAATACCCAATAAATATCAATTTTCTTAATATTGTTTTTGTAAACTTTGGAATCATTTTTGAACACCATTGGCATCTCAGAAAAGGTATGCTTAGATGCTAAGAATGAAATTGGAATGGGAATTCGTATCAGTTTCCCATTCTAATTTCATTCTTAGAATATAGCATGCCCTTTCTGAAATGCCAATGGTGTTCAAAAAGATTTCCAGTTTAGGCAATTCTCGAATTGCCATCTTTATAAGAAGTAAGAACAGAAAGCTATTTTTAAAATTTTGGAAACAATCTTTCGTAAAATATATTAATTAACGAACATTCATTTCTAATTACAACTTTGTTACATGAATTTGATATTAAAAAAAAACATCTTAATGTTTCTATTAAAGCCTAGAACTTAATCTACTTTTCAATATACCAGGAGAAGTCAGTAAGTCAGTTACAAATGGATATAGAAATGAAACAAATAAGAATACATGTACTGACTAGAAAACTTCTTTTATGTCTTCACACAATCTCCCTGTACAAAGAGGCACTTTTCCTATCTTTTCACAAGCCCCTCAAAAACCAGCTGCATAAAATTCTATCTAGGCAGTAAATTTATCTTGGTTCAGACAGTAGCCCATATTATACTGTTTATTTTGATTTCGTGTTTCGTCAGAAGTGAAAACTTGGCTTAAAAACTTGGCTTAAAAACTTAACTCCCTTGATACGGTCCCTTTTGAGGAAAGTCAAAGCACTAGCTAAAGGAGTTTTGTGCAACTCACCTGTCAATCTGGAGTGATTAGCAAATCAGGTGGCCGATTCAGAATTGAATTCAAAAGCACTAGCTAAAGGAGTTTTGTGCAACTCACCTGTCAATCTGGAGTGATTAGCAAATCAGGTGGCCGATTCAGAATTGAATCCAAAAGCTCTCTTACGATACGATAGGTACGTTAATATAGATAGATATCATGTGGTAAAGTAGATTAACGTCTAGGCTTTTATATAAAAATTAAGGTATGTAAAAAAATTGTCCTAAAGTCAGTTCACCCAAAGATATATACAAGGTGTCCATAATTAAAGGACCATATTGCAAAGCTGTCTACAGGCGACAATAGTCATCAGAAAATTGTGTAATATTGTGGAAGGCGTACTGACGGGATGAGACTTTGTTTCAGCAAAAAAAAATAAAAATAGTTACAAATTTCGCCACCAGAAGGCGTTTTAATAACTAATTACACATTTAGCCAGACGAGTACAATAGTTTAACAAGTTCAACATGTCTAAAACACAACAAATTACAAATATCAGGTTGTTGCAAAAGTTTTTTCCGGATTTTTATTCCAACACAAAAACCTCATTTTATTGAATGACAGATTTAGCTCATGCAGATGCCGGGCAATGGTTGAAAAGTGAATCTTGAACTGTTTTGCGAGTTCCCTCGTTGTTACATTATGATGTTCATCAATTGCTTGGCGAAGATCACCATCTGAAATCATGATTGGCCGACCAGAGGAGGTGCATCTTGAAGAGTGCTATCTCCGCGTTTGAATCGCCGATACCATTCTTCTATTGTACGTAAACTAACAGTGCCATCACCTAAACGTTGGCAAATGTTTCGGTGACATTGCGCAACACTAATCTTTTCAGAATACTGTAGAAGATTATTGCTCGAATATGCTCGTGTGAAAGGTCCATTTCAGACCGTTGATGATACTCATAGATGTATAGTCAGAAAGTTGATTCTTGGGTGTAATATAGCAAAGATATTCAGGAATCGAATGCAATAATTTGTTTGAAAACATATGAACACCCCCCCTCGGAAAATGAGCCCTTCTTGGGCACGGGTTCTAGAACCGGAAGAAACTTTTGCAACAAACTGATATAACATGTTCCACATGATGGCTATCATTTTCAGATATCATTTGAAATCGCAAGATGGCATGTTCCACAGCTGACCGATGTGTGCGGCAAATGCTGCGTATGTGGCGTGAAATGCTGTCTTTAATATCATGTAAAATTCTTGGATTGCCACGACTTACCAGATGTTTCAAATATCCCCAAAGCCAAAAGTCGCATGGAGTGAAGTCTGGGGATCGGACTGGTCACAGATGACAAAAGTGACGGCTGATGACATGTTCTTCTGTAAAATATCGGCTAAGATCATCCTTAACACACAGTGCAATATGTGGAGGAGTTCCGTCTTGCATAAAGATTATGCGTGCAAGCCACTGACGGGCGGGCTTGCCGAGCCGGAACAATTTTGTTCTCTAACAGCGAAGCCAATCGCTGCCCGTTGATCGAGCATGTGACTGAGCCTCTAGAACTTAACTCCTCGAAGAAGTATGAGCCGAGAATAAACGATGCTGTAAATCCACACTATACCTTCACTTTTGTGGAATGCAACGGAACTTCTAACAGAGCGTGCGGATATTCTGTTCCCAAATGCGGCAGTTGTGTGTATTCACTGCACCGTCTAAGTGAAAATACGCTTCGTCTGTCCAGAGGATATTCCACGGCTATTCTGCATCGACTTCAACGCGAGCAAGAAATGGATCTCGAGAACTGGAGTCGATAATCACAATCATGTGAAAGCACATGCAGCACAAGTGAAAGTTTGTACGGATAATATCGGATCTTATAGACAGTTGAACGTGGCCTATCCAACGCCTATGCTGCACGCCGGATACTGTTTCTACCATAGGAATTTGCAGCTCTGTCCTCTTTCACCTGAAGCGAAACCACCTCTAATGCGTCTGCAGACACGGGTTTTTCTTCCCGTTTCTTCAAATTTCCTTATCATTTTCCGAACGTGTTCACATTAATGGGACTTTTTCGCATCCCCTTCAAAGTCCGAAATTTCCGTAGAGCAGCTACTGCGGAATTACTGTTTTGGTAAAACAATTTCACTAATAATATGCGATCTCGTAAGCTTATGCGATCTCACTTAACATGAACATAGGGTCTCCGCGAATGTTTCTCGGTATTATACAGTAGGTAACAGCTGCTGCGTGACGACACATAAAATTACATTTTTATTACGGTGTTCAACGTAAAACGCCCTTTGGTGGCGAAATTCTTAACTAATGTTTTTTTTTTTGCTGAAACTAATTCACATCCGTTTATTAAGTCCTCCACAAAATTTCACAGTTTTCTGATGACTCGTTTCGCCTGTAGGCAGCTATGCAATAAGGTCCTTTAATTATGGACACCCTGTATAGAAAATGAAAACCATTAAACTACCAATGCCAAATTTGCAGTGAATATTCTTTAATCAATGCGTCACTCAATAAGACTCCAGTAAATGTTCAAAGTGGCCCTGATTCTCCTGCTTGCACAAACGAACACGACGGTACATGTTCTTGGAAACACGTTGCAGAATATTCTCCGAAATGGCGCGGATTTCCGAGCGAATATTTGATAAATCCGACTTTTTAAATAGCCCCACAGGAAATAATCCGGGGAAGTCAGGTCGGTGAACGAGGTGGCCAAATTTCCTTCGACATTACTCAATCGTCAAAAACAGTTTGCAATCGTTTCATTGAGATTCGGGCTGTGTGAGATGTTGCTCCATCCTATTGATAATGCATTCAGTATCATCTAACTGCTCTACCAATTACTCGAATGCGTCGCAATAACGTTCCGCATTAACACTGGTGCACTGACTTTTAGATCACCCTGTATCAAAGTGGTATATTTACTTTAAAAAAAACACGCCTCGTATTATGAAAATTCGCAACGTTTATAGTAAATTTTGGTTTTTCATATGACAAAATTTATCTACTATTTTTTATAAACCAGCAAATTCTCGTTACTTTTTCGTTAATTAGGCTAATTAAAAATTTTATCGTTTCTTCCTGAACGTTTGAAATTCATGTTCGCAATAATAATAAAATTCATCATCCAGATTGCTGAAGAACTGGATTCTATAGCATAACTTGCCGGATGTGCATCCTATTTCTTCTGAATTTTAAATTTTTAATCCTTAAAAAGCTATAGCATATGAAAAGTTTTTTAATGTATTTTTGGACAAGTTAAATGAAATTATTTATCTTGAGAATAGCGATAGGCAGTAGCGAGAAAATTTAGTATGAAGGTTAAATAAATAAATAAATAAATAAATAAATAAATAAGGAAAAAGAGTAATTAACAAGCAAGTCATTCACTTGTATTTTTATTTGAACTTTGAAGGTATTAATTGCATCAAGGTCAGCTAATTGTACCATCTAATTAACAATTCTGAAAGCATTCAGTAAATATATTCCAAGCATTTAGCCCATGGTTGCTGGGGCAAGAAAAAGGTTCAAAATATACAGACCAGATTTTCAAGGCAACGATTGCAAAAGTAAAATTGCTTTTAATAGAAACCTATACAAATTATTATTCCTCATTAAAAATTTTAATTGGAATATTTTCATTTAATCTTTCACGCCTATATTATTTAAGTAATTAGAGGGAGAGGGAGAGTGCTAGCAGAAATGAAAGAAAAAGTTCAGAAGAATGATACTTTAGAGGTTGCAATGTGAAAATGAAAAATAAATTATTTGATACGTAAAAGCTAAAAGCAGTGGAACTAATAGTAAAAATAAAAACATAAAATTTAACTATCCTATACATCTATCCTATAATCCCACGTTGGTATTTTAGTTCTTACATACTGTACGATCTAATAAATTATCTAATAATTACTAGCTGTAAAAATATAACATGATTAACACGAAGTATATAAATTAGACTAACAAAGCTTAAAGAAAGTATATAAAAATAAATTCCAGTTATTAACAATGAACTGTCCTTGCGCGTATTAAATTCTATATCTGATGTAAACATTTTTACATGACCACGTTATGAATATTCGAGAATCTAGTTAAGAAATTTCTTTATTTTATTTTCTGAATAATTTGATTAAAGCTTTTATTTTAGAATATCGCATACACACAGCTAACTTTCTCCGCTGTTAATCTGATTGAAGTTCTCTGAGACTAGCGATGTGTATTTTTTTTTAATATTTATGAGTGAATAAATAAATAAATTTATTATGCTAATTGATACCATTAAAATCTGAAATTACTTAAAAATTTACAATTTTAAATGAGGCCGCAAAATGGTTTCACTTGATTACTTTATCAATAAAACGTATAATCTCTGAATTGATATATGCTAAATTGAACTTAATTTAAAGTTTTTAGTAAATCATATATGAAAATATATGTTAGAGGCAATTTAATTTAAATTTAATAAATTAATTCCAATGCTACCTCAGTTTCAAATTTAAACTGATTTTTCTCTTTTAGTGAAGCTTCATGATTAAATAATAATTTGTTCATTCGCCTTGTTTTCGATGCTATTGCAAACGAAATAATTTTTTTTTAAAGAAATTACAATTTTTTTCTTTATATTTTTTGTTCATGTGATAATTCTCCATCTTAAGGGGATCGAGGTCATTTCCTCGTAGCTGATCCTGCTCAAAAACGATCACAACGACCTGCTTAGAATGTCTTCCCAGATGATGATGATGGTTCGTTTCCATTGCGGATTGAGGTTGAGTTGAAAAATTAACGAGGGTCTTAAATGTCAGAAGAGCAACCTCAGCGACGCGTGCTGAAATCGACAAGTATATTTGTTGACGTACCTCTTAAATAAAGATAGTCTTCACTTTTATTTTTTTTTAAACTTCGCTACGACTTCTTCTTATCTAAAACCGGTCCTAATAGAACTATTTGGATTTCTGGGACAAATCATTGGAAGATTAGTTTCTCTAGGAATCGCTTGATAAGACGGGTAAATGGAAAGGAATTACCGTTTGTAACTTTCACCGTTTGCCACTTAGCTTTTCGTTGTCTCATAACTGTGTCTAGGCATAATAGAAATAATTTGACAACAACCTTAATTCTTTTCTCTCATTTACATTCAAAGCTCGATGTACAATATCGAAAATCTTGTTTAACTAGTAAAAACAGGATTCTAACCATATCTAGAATAGTTCCAGATTTCATTTGAGCTGCATTTTCTTCACATTTAAATTTCTACAAAAAATTTTATCCCATTTTAGAGTTAAATTATAATATTAACGATAGAATTGAACTATTAAAAATTAACGGATCTGATACGGGG
>JAHWFO010048479.1:0-31780 GCA_023313115.1 Rhysida immarginata | reverse complement strand
TTGTTCTCTCCTGCTTTGATACACCAAATATAAACTCAAATAAGAGCTAGATCTATAAGATATCTGAATATAAGATATCTATAAAATCTCATCTTGATTTATTTTAAGTTCATTACTTGTATTCATTATTTATATTCTACAATTTGTTATTTTAAAGGAAAATCTAATACAAATTTTAAACTTAACGTAAATTATGCCTAGAACTCATCAAATGCAAATATTTATCTATATATTTAATAGTGAGTTGATTATCGAGGTCAGTTAATATTAAATGGCAATCTTTTTATTCCAAATGATTATTATAAAAGGTTTTCTTAAAAATTTACACATTTGCTACCAGATTCATCTAAATTTTGACTAAAACTGAAACAAAATCGGATTCAAAATTTGTTAGATTGACATCCACAAAAACTGTTTGAATTCAATTTCAAATTTAAGGATATAATAAGAATTTTTATAAAACCTGCATCAAAACATTCAAAATTTCTATAAATATTTACTACATAAGGAACAGAAAACTCTCTCAAATTATGAAAGACTTGGCTTCTTATAGATTCATTCAATTTATCCCTTTTCAAAAGATAATTATTAAATCTCTTTAAAAAAAATTATAACATTAGATCTCTGAAGATTTTTAAAGGATATATAAATTTTTATTAGGCTAAATTAATATATTTGGTAAATATGTTAGGCCAAAAAAAAATATTAAATACATATAAAAATTTTATGCGAAAAACTTACTAAAGGGAACAAAAAAAATTAATGTTAAATATGTCATCATTCACCCAATCAACACATAATATGATTTCCTCATATATGTTTTTATCATCAATTTTAAGAATAATTTTTAGGTTACCCTTTAAATTTTTTATCTAAATGAATAAGGAAGCCATGTTCTTCATAGCGTATTAATCTAAAGAAAACTACCCTTAAGGCTTTTTTATGTAAGATTAAGCGATCCCATATAAAAATTTACATCATTTCCCATAGTTTCAATGAAAACTTTTTCCAGAATAAATTTAACTTTCTTGGCAATTACCGTAACCTCAATAATTTCGTGTACCATATATGTCTACCGTGACACGAAGAATAGAGAGAAATGAGTTTATAAAGCATTAAATAAAAGATGTAATAGACAACTTAGGTTGTGCGATGAAGGTTTAATTTTCGTTTAAAAACTTCTGAGAGCAAGCAAATTTCCTGATTATTCTTGTTGTCCGAAGGACGAGCTGTTAGCCTAGATAAGGAGATTCATCCTTCTACTTCATCGATTAAAAAAATAAAGAAAGGAAAACAAGTGTTATATCTTGTTTTATATTAAAGCTAAGATTGTTTTCTTACAGTTTATTATTAATTATTATTTGATTATTTTTATTAATTTATAAATTTGCTTATAACAAATCGCGAAACTTCATGGAGAATTTGCTATATTTCACTATCTATAAATATAGAAGGTTTACTTTATGCAATATGCTTAAAGATTAGAGTCTGTACCGTTTGTATACAATGTGAAGAATATATTTCAAAGCATATTTTATTTACAAATAACCGGACAATATTTTTTAAGTTTTTTATATATTTATTATTATTTTCTAATTTAGATTTTTTTTAAATTTTGTAATAGTCTGTTTGTAATAAGCAGATATAGTAAAAATACAGTACAGTATATTCCAATAAAAAAATTAATTCTGAATTTTTAAAAATTTATTATTTCATCTTAAAACACGAAAATAAAATTTTAATCATTGCAAATATTATGTTAACATGTACTTCTCTGCACAAAATCTAAAACGGTTTGATCGATTCTCATACCGTAAACATTCAAAGATCCAAGAAATTAATGGTGTATGTTTAAAATTTAAGCATCAAGGATTGGATAACGATAACATAATTTATTTTTTAATTTCAATAACAATTTCGTAGTTTCTGATGCATATTGTATACAGACTTAAATCAAGATGTAAATGAAATTTATATAGCGATAATTGACTTTGTAAATTTAAAAATATTAAAAAAACTTTTTTGATATACTTTTAAGGTGAAATGAAATGTAGATTATAAAAAAGCCCGCATGTACGTGTAATAAAAGTTTAGTCGAGCTCAAAATGATAATATAAGGATGGATGATTAGGGTTAGGAGTACATCAACATATGGACAATCCAGAAAGCGCAAGATAATTCAACAGGCAGGGAAAAAGAAATAACTAGTCTGTTTAGTTTTTCCAGTTTATAGAACAAAATATATAAATAGTTTTAGGATAAAATTTTTTTAAATGACTCAAATTGCTGAAATTCCTTTAAAACCCGAATTTAATGCATTTCATAGTAAAAATATGATTGTTTATTTAGAGAAAAGAATAAATATGCGTAAGCACAATATATCAAAGATATTCATAAAATGGTTCTCCTTCATCGTTATCTTGATCGCCATTTTATTATTACAAACCGCTCTATTGATATTCATTTGTTTTAATATTCTAAAAAGTAAATTTTATCTTCAAACTAAACAAATAATATATAATTTCTTTTCTTACACTTTTTATTATTAAAATAAAACCAAATGTTGATTCATATGATAATTAGTTTGTTTTGCTAAATGCAAATTTCTGAACATAAGGAAATCGAATTGATGGAGAGCATAAGGAAGCTTATTTAAAATCAAATTTGCTCAATGTTGTAGTTAACATTTAATTAATTTAAAATATACATCCCTAATCAAGGATACATGATTAAAATTATTTTTGCATAATCATGGCTAGGAAGTTAAAAAGCCAGGCAATGGTCTACGCATTTTTACGTGACATCAATATCATAAATATCCGATTTTAAATGAATATCACGAATAGAAGATAGGGTAAGTGAGATTTTAATCATATACATTTAAAATAAAATTCTTAAATATAATTATGTAGTGTTTGTGATTAAAATGATTTCCTATGGTGAGTAACCTGAGGTCGCCATTCGAGGTGAACGGCATTCAAAAGACTTCCCGGTGAAAATGTTCAAAGCAAGATAGGATAAAAAACGAAACAAGAATACAACGCATACAGAATGCAAAGCTCGACAACCGATAAAAGGGATTATTCTAAAGTTTTCTGAAAGTTCTAGATTATTTTATGGAAATGAATATAAAGCTTAATTCAATATCTAGTTACGCTTAATGCCGTTGATGCCGTTTATTATTTTTATTGCATCACGCGTTTTAAAAATTTTGTATCATAAATATAATAAAAGCTTGGTGTTCAACAGTTAATAATAATAGGGATGAAATTATCTTTTGTATTTTACATTAACGTTATATTTTTTTGAATACGCATACGCTATCTAAAGCGTAATTTAGGATGTACTTAAAATATTCTTAAAAAATACCCAGCAGTAAACGAAGAACATTATTAATAAAACTTTTCATTAAAACATAATAATTTATCATTCAGCTTAAGAGCATAAAAAGAAATTTATTTGCAGGCATCCCCTTATTATATTTTACTTCAATATGTGTAAAATTTTAAGATACGGAAATTGCGTTAAGATTAATAACTGCACTCCTCTATTTAAATTATAATTTGGTTTTATAGTAATTAAGCATTCCATTGATGATTTAACAATGAAATTCTATTAGTTTGCTTACTTTCTGATCAGGTTGCGTAGTAAAAAGATCGATGCGGAAGACGTCTGTAATCCAGTTAAGAGGGGCAAGTGTTCGGAAGGCAACTGAGCGTTAAGCTGAGGGCAAATGGGCGATTTATAACGGTCCGATTAAACTATGTGACCTTCTCTGTCGTCTCTACAAACGAGGTTTCTTTTCATCAGAACCGATTGGTCCGTTTGACGAGCCCTCGGCCTCAAAAGAAGCAATTCTTGCCCCCATCCCCCTTCCTGAATAAATCGTTGCTTCAGGCGATCGAAGCTTCTTCTCTTCTCCCACTTCCTCTTCTGTTGTTGGACAACGCAGAAGCTTTTTAATACGAGGCATTTCAAAATGTTTTATGGTATGGCAGATCGAGTGGAGGAATCATTTCATCAATTTCATTTGATCACGTTCAGTTCGTTACATTCTGATTTTCACATCATCTTCTTCCCGAAATCATATTTGCTTTGTCCTTCAATCGACTCTGCATATTCATTTCGTCACATTTATCGAATTTATTGATCGATCGAAATTCACATGGCAAATTGGATGTCTCGAACCGAATGTGTTATAGCGATTCAGGAACGAACTGAATATAATAACGAAGTTGACGCAAAGTCACTGACGTATTCTTTATTAACAAGCTTTATTAAAGTTTCCGATGTGAACTAATGTGAACTAAATCAAATATCTATGAAATTAAAAATATGTCAGCCAAATATCAATAGAAATGTTTTATTCAAAAGTAAAACTGATCATCACCTTAACTGTTTATCGTTATTATTATTTTTTTTTGTTTCGTTTTTTTTTTGTTCTTTTTTCCTCACTGTGGATAAATAAAGTGATTTATATTTGATAATCTTTAGATTGTACCTTTTAAAGTCTCAAATTATTCGAAACAAAGCGTCAAAGCTATTTTTCTTATACTTATAATGCAGGAAAATTGATGTGGGAGTATTGATGTTTGGATGTAGGAATTTCCTTACTATGTGACAGGTGTTTAGATATGTGGCTATCTGTAAGGCTTTGTATAAGTGTGGGTTTAAATTTAGTGTTGACAGGCTTTTTGTGTAGCGAGTGTGGAATAACCCCATTGGCAGAAAGAACGATAGCGTTTTATTTCGTGTGCAAGATCCGTATATTTAGTGATTTTGTCAGTGTGTGTCTTTTATAAATTGTGTGTTGGGGATGGAGATATTAATTATGTAAATCACTTTGTTTTGCTTATCTACTAGTGTAATGTCTGGTCTGTTATGATGGATAGTTTTGTCAGTGATTATAGCTTTGTCAAAATATAGTTTATATGAGGTGTTCTCTAAGACAGTGTCTGGGATATATTTATAGTATGGAGTGTGAATGTCCCTTAGCTTGTGCATCTTAGCTAGATGTTGAAGTACGATGTTAGCTACCTGGTTATGTCTGTGTAAATAATCTGTCTGCGTGAGTATTTTGCAACTGGATATGACTTGTTGGGTGGTTTCCTCTGCGATATGGCCTTTCCTGCAATACCTATCAATCGAATCTTTGATAATAGATTTTCTGTATCTTTTAGTGTTAATAACCTGGTCTTGTATGGCAATCATGGTTCCTTCAGTTTCCCTTTACTCAACCAAAAGTTCGACGCTTTCTGTCGCTTTTTTTTTGCATTCAACGATCTTGTACTTGTTAAAGCAATAAAAAATAATCACCTTCTGGATGCCTTTGAGAGTTTAGAAATCTCATCAGCCAACAGCAAGGGACCCATTGGAGATTCTCAACTGATTAACTATTGGTCCAAACGGACCAATCACTGATCTAGCCCCCTTAGTGGGGTTTATCACTCTTTATGTCATTGGTGCTGTCAGACTATAAATATCGGTCTTGTTCTTTTTCACACTCAGAGACTCTTCGCAGGTTTCGAGATCAGTACACGAGGTTAAGCTCTTGCTTTCATCCCACTGTCACTGATACGCCCTTTTCAGGGCGAGATTCACCTCTTTGTACCGTCTATGTGCTGGTCCCTGGCGATGGAATTAGATTTCCCGTAAACCAGTCCATCAAGACACTCTTCTTACTTCTTCGCTCGCCGTTGGGTCCCTGGCGTTGGGATTAGCCTCCCCGTAAACCCAGCTTCGAACGAAGATCCTCCAGACAAACACTGCTGGGTCCTTGGCGCAGAATTACTTTCTCGCAAACCCGACTTTGCTGTTTAACTAGGTGCGTCCTTATAAGGACGGCCCCTCACTTGCGGCACAACACCTAGCTTTAAGGTTTCTACTTCTCCACTTCTAGCACCCTTTGGTGCCTCCACACAGCGGTTTCAATATGCCATCGGACGAGTTCTCTCACGAGTTTGTGTACAAAGATGTCATCACCAGGGATAAGCGTTTCGCTGCATTCGATGCCATCCTCACTGAAAAGCAGGAAGCCCAGAAAGACTATATCTGTCAGCAACTTATGAAGGAAATTGAAAAGAAATTTCAAGAAGAAAGGTTAGTACTTCTTAAGGAAATTGAATTGATAGTTAGTAAAGCTCTAGTAACTAATACAAGGGCGGCCATTCACGATAACGAGTTGCCCCCAGAAATGGAGGAGAGTGTTAGCATGGATATCGGCTCACTTCCCGCTCCATCCGGGATCAAGAACGGTTCCAATCGGAAAAGAAAAACTGCGGACAACGCCTCCTCTGAAGACACCCCCTGGACCGACGAAAAAACTAAGAAATCCAGGAAAGAGACGAGGTTGGACAATTTGAAAACCATCATGAGCATCAACAATGATTTTGAGGCGGCCTCCAGAGATAAACGCCCAAGACGAGGACAAAGAGACTTGACTAAAAAAGACAACCAACAGGTAAGTAAAAATTCTTATGTTCCTCCAATTATAATCCGTACGCATAAAAAGCCTGTCAAGGAAATTCTACAAGAGGTTGCGAAACACGTGCCTATTGAAAAGATCGTAATGCATACTGGTAGAGCTGAAACGGTGAAAGTAAAATGCCTTGACGAAGATACCCACAAGAAGCTAGTCATCGGTATCAAAACCGATGGTATCTTAAAAATCCAGCATCATCAGCTGAAGTCGGAAAAAGTGCTGAAACTGGTAATCCGCAATGTAGACGTGACATACGATCTTGATGAATTTGCTGAAGATTTAAGAAAAATCAATTACTTTCCAGAAAAAGTAATTAGGTTGAGGAAATCCAGAGGCAGCATAGACATGCCTATGGTTCTAGTTCTATTGGCTAACACTGACCACAATCAGTCATTGAGAAACGTCTCCCGTATTGGGCCGCTAGCAGTGCTTGTTGAATCTTTTCGGGGAAACAAGAAGCCGCTCCAGTGCTATAACTGTCTTCGTTTCGGGCACACTTCCATGGGGTGCACGGAAGACCCCCGTTGCAACAAGTGTGCAGAAGGGCACCAATCAAGAGATTGCCCCAAAATTAAGGGGCAAGACCTCCCAAAATGTGTTAGATGTGGTGGTCAACACACTTCCAGTTATTCAAAGTGTCCAAAATATCCTCAAGTAAGAAGACTCCCAAGTGCTAAAGTGACCCAGGGAAGAACCTATGCTGCAGTAGTTTCAAAACCCGTTGAGGACGGCATCAAGGTCAACGACTTACAAGAAATGTGCAAGCAACTTGGAAGCGTCTGTCACCAGTTTACGATGCTAAGCAGACGATTCCCACAGATGGCTGGGCTCCTTACGACAAAGAAATAGCAAGATGGACTACCAGCATCATCAAGTGAGTATTAAAGGTGAGCTTAGGTGCATTATATGGAACGCGAGAGGAATACCTCGTAAGCGTGTGGAATTTCACAATTTCTTATTAAAACACGAAATCGATGTGGTCTTCCTCTGTGAAACCCATCTCAGGCCGGGACAGGATTTCAAATTACCTGGATTTAGTGTCTACCGGGGAGACAGGACGGCTGCAAACGTGACTAGAAACCCTTCTGGCGGAGCTGCAATCATCATTCGTAAAGGCATACAGCACCAAGAGGTAATTTCGAACTTCTACACAGGTATGGAGGCAGCCTCAGTTATTATTAATGATATCTCCCTTGGCGAAGTGAAACTGGTCGCACTCTATAACTCCCCCAAGCACAACCTTGGCTTCAGTGATCTCGACGAGCTTCTCGCTGGTGATATTCCAGTAATCATTGCTGGCGACCTAAATGCCAAGCATCCAAGTTGGAACTCTAAAGTAGTCAATAGCAATGGCGCAATTCTCTACAAGTATTTGCAGACCCAGGATGACGTCATTGCCGCAGGACCAGTGGGGGACACTTACTTTTGTGACCACTCTCCTTCCAGTGATGTTTTGGACATTTCTCTTATGAAAGGCTTCTACAAACCGTTCAACATCTTCACAATCGATGACCTTCCCTCCGACCACAAGCCTGTGGCCTTGATCCTTGATAACGTCAACATCAAGTACAGGGTAGAAATTAAACATCAGCAAGACTGGAAGCTATTTAAGGACATACTCAAGGGCCAAGACTCCTGTCTCGACGCTGCTCACAGCTTTGATGACATTGATCAAAACGTTGATAACATCACAAAGCGTATCACCAGTGCTGTTATAGCTAGCGCCTGTCCATCAGAAAGCAAACCACCTAATCACCTTGAGCTTACCCCAGGTATCAAACGACTAATCGCTGAAAGGAACCGGATCCGCAGGCTATGGCAGCGTTATCGTGAACCATGGCTCAAAACAAAGTACAACAGGCTTGTGCGTAAGGTCCATGAAGAAGTCAAAGATCTTCGTGATGCGAGGTGGTATGATCGGCTTAAAAACCTGTCGACCCGTGATAACTCTATCTGGAGCATGGTTAGAGCCTTGCAGATGAAGCAGAAGAATGCCACGATTCCCCCGCTTCTCACCCCAGATGGTGATTATGTCCAAAGTGACCATGACAAAGCTCAAGTCATTGCAAACTCACTGGAGACGCAGTTTGTAACACCTGATATCAACCATCCTGAAAGTCAACTCGTGACCCAGCGTGTGGAAGGCAGCATCACCAGCTTCCTTGATGTCCCCCATCATCCGTCGCAGATCCGGATTCAGACTGGTGAAATCAACTCCATCATATGGAGACTGAAAAAGAAGAAGGCCCCAGGAAACGACAAGGTAAGAAACATTGCACTAAAGAATCTCCCGAAGAACGTTATTGATGACATCACGTCTCTAATTAATGACTGCTGGAAGTTCTCTTACTTCCCGACGTCCTGGAAGCAATCCACTGTCCTTAGTATCCCCAAACAAGGGCAAAATCCAGCTATACCCGGAAGCTACAGGCCTATTAGCCTACTTCCATCCATCTCCAAGGTTCTGGAAAAAACGATCCTTTACAGGTTCCAAGACCACTGTAATGCTAGAGGGCTAGTCCGGCAGGACCAGTTTGGCTTTCGGGCCAATTACTCCTGCCAGCTGCAGTTATGGAGGCTCGTTGAAGACTTGAGTACCCCCCTTAACCTTTCAAGATACTGTGGGATAGTCTTTCTAGATGTCAGTAAGGCGTTCGATCAAGTATGGCATAAAGGGCTAATCTACAAAATGATCAGAGATGATTTCCCTCCTGATCTGATAGCGATGATCCAGTCTTTTCTTACCAATAGGACGTACCAGGCTAAGGTTGGTGAGAGTCTTTCCTCTCCCCGCGCAGTGAAGGCTGGCGTTCCACAAGGCTCTGTTCTCGGACCTATCCTCTTTAACTATTTTGTGCATGACTTCCCGAAACCCGAAAAGTGCAAACTGTACTTCTACGCAGACGACACTGCTATTATGACATGGGCGCACAAGCCATCCCTTGTTATCACTCGACTACAAAATGCCCTGAAGAGTTTTGAAAAATGGTTTAACTGCTGGCGACTGAACCTGAACGTAGGGAAGTGCAAAGCAATGTACTGTAACAAAAAATACAAGCGCCCTCCGGATTCTCTCGTCTTATTCAACAGGAAACTCGACTGGGTTGATAATTACAAGTACCTTGGTGTTGTCATAGATTCAAGGCTCTCGTGGAATCGCCACCTAACGTGCGCCCTGAACAAAGCGAAAAAGGCTAAATACAGCCTCTTAGCTCTCCTGGGACGCAACAGCTCCCTCAGCATTGACAATAAGCTTCTCCTTTACAAAACAATCGTTAGGACTATCCTGCTGTATGGCATGCCAGCGTGGGCAACTATCTCCAGAAGTAGTTGGAAGGAGCTCCAATCGTTTCAGAACGTCACATTGAGGACTATTGCCCAACTGGATAGAAGAACCGCGAAAAATCAGGCAATCCATGGTGACTTCAACATGACTCATATTGGGAAATACATCCAGGACCTACTCACGAATATGATCCTGAAGATCGAGAACCATGACAACGACTTGGTGAAGGGGATCCTGAGGCACTCAATGGAGATGAAGTGGCATACTAGGTACCGAAAGCCTAGACACGTTCTGGATGTAAATTTTGAGGACATTGGCAACGTTACCTTCCCGGAGTACTGGAAGTTGTGATACTCTATTTACCCCGCGGTTTGATGGTTTTGTTCTGAATTGCTTTGCTCAGCTTCGTTGTGTCTCGTCTGACAATCGTCAATCTTACTTTTTGTTTGCATAATGTGGAGGACCTGTAGGGTTGGCCAGGCTTCTTGCCTATTTCAGTGTATTTCCTTTGGCGTTATACTCTGGATTGATGAGCTTAATGAAAGCGTTGCTTTCGTCCCATCTGAACACATGTTCACTCCACTGTTCGATTGTCGATTTTCACACTCAGTATCATCTGGTGTGTTACTCCCTTCTTTTCCACCTGCTGAATGATGAGAGCTTCGCCCTCGAAAATCGCTTCTAGGATTAGGTTGTATTTTTCTTTTTACTTAATTTTTTTTGTGGTTAAAGAGTTGTTATTTACTTTGTCTTTATTTATCATATCCACATTTGATTCCCATTTGTATATTTATTTCTGGTTTCCCCAGGAGTTTATACTTTTATCATATATGGCTACTCAGGCTGCATTTAGTAACAACTTAAATCGTTTTTTAAGGTTAAGCTACCGTATTAGGCTGATATTTGTTTTCTGAACTGTTGTAAGGCAGAGAAAGTGTTCCCTAAATTTATAGACTGTATTTCTTTTAAGAATTATACTGACCCCCATCTAATCTCCATCCTCCCAATGGTTAAAACAATTGAATAAGCATAAAATTGAGATTAAGACAAAAAAACTATCCGCTAAACTTGATACCACTCGGAAAGTCCAAAAAGCCCCCTCTTCTAGTAAAGGCCAGACTATACGCAGAGACAATGTGATAAACCACTCTAATATCCCTTTCAGTAAAAATGAATTAGATTTTTTAGGCAAAGGGCTAAAATTCTCATTCAATAATAAAGCGAACGATTTATATAATCTAATAGGTAATATTGAGGGAGGAATCAAGTTTTTACCCGAACCTAAGAAAAGGGCTATCCGTGAACAGTGCTGCAAAACTATCGTTAAAAATGTCCAGGACTACATCCCTTCTGATGTTGAACATCGCTCCTCCAAAACTGTTAAGCCCCTTAAATCAAAAGATTGTTTTTTCTTGAAAATCGATAAAGGCAACAGTACCGTTATTTTAAACAAACAGGATTATTTTAATAGAGTTGACCAAATCATTAAAGATGGACCTTTCGAATTAGTGAAAACAGACCCTCTTCCCAGACTCAAAAGGGAGGTTAAAGATATTATTAAGAGTTGCCCAACCACTATACCACGTAATTTAGTCCCTTTTTTAACCATCAAGAATCCTACTATACCCAAGCTTTATGCTCTACCTAAAGTGCATAAACCAGGGAATAATATGAGACCCATCGTGTCCAATATCAACTCCCCCTTATATCCCATATGGAAACTCCTAGCAAAGTTCTTAAAAACCCTCAGAGTTTCCGATTTCGACAGTACGGTTAGTAATAGTGTAGAATTGACGAAGAAACTGGCCAATGTGGTAATTAACCCGAATGATATTTTAATCTCCTTCGACGTTGTCTCTCTCTTCCCTAGCGTTCCCATCCATGAGACACTTAAGTTTTTAAAAGAGGTCCTAGTTAGATATAATATCTCCGAGAATCAAATTGACGAGATCCTCCGTTTAACTAGGATTTGCGTCAACAACAATCTTTTTAGTTATAAAGGTGACGTTTATGTCATGAAAAAGGGTACCCCAATGGGCTCGTGCCTTAGCCCAATTTTGGCAGAAATTTTTCTTAAATCGTTTGAGGATATCTTGAAAAAACCGGGCCACTACTTTCCCCGTATTTGGTTTTGTTATGTTGACGATATTTTTGCGGTGTTTGATCCTGTTGCTTGCAACGTCACTGATTTTTTGGAGCATTTAAATTCTTTCTACCCCAGTGTTCAGTTTACTTTCGAACAAGAAGTTGATGGAAAATTACCATTTCTAGATGTTATGATTATAAAGGCCTCTAACTCCCTTTCTTTCGATGTTTATCGTAAACCATCAAACCAGCTTAATTTTATCCCGTCAGATTCCAGCCACCCGTGGAACCACAAGCTTGCCACGTTTATCTCTATGATAGAGCGATCAACCTTCTATTGGACAAGAAGACCCTGGACAAAGAAATCTCCACAATTACAAAGATCGCCACCAGGAATGGATATAACCAAAGGACCATCACAAGGATTTTCAAAAAGAGGACGTTCCATAAATTTATCAAAGACCGATTCTCAACTGATTAACTATTGGTCCAAACGGACCAATCACTTATCTAGCCCCCTTAGTGGGGTTTATCACTCTTTCTGTCATTGGTGCTGTCAGACTATAAATATCGGTCTTGTTCTTTTTCACACTGAGTATCATCTGTTGTGTTACTCCCTTCTTTTCCACCTGCTGAATGATGAGAGCTTCCCCTCGAAAAGCGCTTCTAGGATTAGGTTGTATTTTTCTTTTTACTTAATTTTTGTTGTGGTTAAAGAGTTGTTATTTACTTTGTCTTTATTTATCATATCCACATTTTCTTCCTATTTGTATATTTATTTCTGGTTTCCCTAGGAGTTTATACTTTTATCTTTGTTGCCCTTTTATTGCATTTCAAGAACAATTGTCTATGTCCTAAAGGTGCTCCAATGATAGTCCTCCTATACCTTGGGAAATTGAGCATGCCTTCCTGACTCTTGTTAGACTTTTTCAAAACCACTCTTACCTTGATGAGATTAAAATCTGTCATCCCTACGATCCTTGATCACGCTCGAAGCTACCCTCCTTGTCTTTCTTTTTAGACTGTGATGGCCTGCTGCGGGTTAGAAGTAGATTGCTTAATTCTGACTATTCGATTAATAAGAAGTTTCCCCTGCTCATCTCTGGAAAACATCCGCTAGCCAGACTGTCAGTCACTTCAGAACATCTTCATCTTCTATATGCTGGTCCTCAACTACTTCTTTCATTATTACTATTCCAACCTATTGTCGATTCTTGCCTTTTTCAGTTTGCCACAAGATGGCAATACTTGTTGTCGCCCACTTCTTATTGTAGCACTCATTAAATAAACATCGTTTGTTTTTGCTTTCATACAATTTGTATGAAATCCCGTCATTTCTTTCGCCAAACACAACATTTATGACCTCATAAATCGCAAGTATAAATTTTCTTAAATTTATCACCATAAATAAAATAAAAAGTATGTACTAAATGTTGTTTGCAGATAAGAAAATAAGACACCTGAGCCATATAAAATTCTTTAAGTATGCAGATTTCTTCAAATCAGAAAAAGAAAATTATAATCGCCAAATAAGTCAGAATAGTAATTCTGAATGATAATATCAAGATTCCGGTAACAAACTTTGAAGACAACCAAATATGAATGTCAGACCAGTTAGATTAACACAAAGAAATGAAATAATAAATTATTTTGCACCAAAAATTATCATAATAATGATCTTATGCAAAACTTATAATTTCTTAACAACATGGTTAGAAAAATCAGTAAATAAAGCATTTGTGTTGCCAACACATTTAAGGCTAAAGATTGTAGAGTAGAGCATGAACTAGATATAAAACGTAAAATAAGATTGAAAAGAAACACTTTTCATATGCATAATTAAAAAGTGAAGTAGGCAATGGTCATAGGGCAACCACAAGAAGTTGGCTTAAACCAATGAAAAACGTTGCTTGGAAAAAAAAATTTAAATTAGGCAAACAAAAATTACTATAAAATGCTGGACTACCATGACAAAAATAATTAAGAGGCGGTAATTATTATAGAAACCCTTAAAATAGAATAAAAAATTTTAAATTACATCATGCCAAAAGGTAGAATAGAAAAATATTATGTTAAAACGGAAAAAAAATGTAATTTACAAAAGTTAAAGAGCCCAAATGAAAAATAATTTTAGGCCCAATAGGGTCAAATTGGCAAACTACAGTTTAGAATCACAATGTAACATTGTAAGGAAGTGAAAACTGAAGATTACTTTCGGAGAAGAGATGATTTGGCAAAGCCAAAAGAATCTGAATCATAGTTATTTGAAAACATATCAATCTCAACAGCAGTAAACAAGTAAAAAAATCTTCCATATCCTATAGAAAAAGAAAACTGAAATTCAGGCAGCAATTATCTTCGTAAGTATAGAAAGAATAATAATTTATTCAAATAAAGTTCCCTTTTGTATGGTAGAATAATCTACTTTAGGTAAATGATGTAAATTTTACCTCTTAGAAGATACACAAGGAGAGAGTTCAACTACCATTTTCTCAGATAACTGAGGTAAAGAAGGGGTTAACTTGAAATCATGATCATTATCCTCAGGTTCATCTGAAGATTCAATACGATGAGATTTCGGTTAAAAATTTTATCATTGTTATTAGGTCCTTGCCTTTTTAAAAAGGGTTTTAATCTGCAAGAACAGTATCTAAATGTTTATATGTCAAGCGTTTAATTTTGAAACAAGCATCAGAAATCTGCTTAATGATCTCAAAGGTCCTAAATACTTAGAGAAGAATTTTTTTCTTGCATTCACCTTTTCGAAGAAGCCAAGTTTTACTACCAATTTTAAAATGCAGTATTGATTTAGTTTTATTCCTCAGAGCAATGTGTCTGTTTCTTTTGTAAATATCCTTTGAAACAATTTTTAAACGTAAAATATTTAAATCATTCAATATTCTATCACGATTTGAAAAATCAGCATTTGGTTCCGAAATATTCAAAGGCAATTTAGGATTATATCCAAACAACAAATAAGCAGTTGAATGACCGGTATTTTCATTAGCAGTAGTCCCAAGAGCAAAATTTCGATGCATATCCCAATACCTAGGATGATCAGTGCATAGAGAGCGATTGGTTTTAACCAGTATGTTATTATACCTTTCAACAACGCCATTAGAGTTGGGAAGATAAAAAGTTGTGAATTTGTGAATAATAACAAGCTCTTGGCTAATAATCTCAAAAACTTTAGACATGAAGTTAGTCCCTCAATCACTAATAATTTCTTGAGGAATACCGTATTGACAAATGATTTGCTCAACAAAGATTTTGACAATAGTCTCACCTTGCTGGTTTTTGATTTGAAAATCCTCAACAAATCGTGATAGAACATTTACGAATACAATAATATACACATTAGAAACTGAAAAAAGCTGTACAGGACCAATCACATTCAGAGCCAATCTTTGAAAGAGGGTTTGGGCACTAATGCCTTGTTAAAAATGAGCAGAAGAATTTTCTTTTAAGCTTAGATTTCTCACAAATAATACACGATGAGACATAGTCTTTTGTCTCTTTATACATGTTAGGAAAAAAACCTACTAGAAATTTTATTAACAGTAGCCTTAATCCCCCTATGACCAGTCAAAGAATGGTCATGGACTAAAGACATGATCTGTTTACGAAAATTAGATCCAACACAAATTCTGGCTTTAGATTGTTTATTTCCTATTTTGATAAGTGAATTATCTGTATTAAAATCATAAGTCCCAAATCTTTTTTTATTAATTTTCAAATTTTTAATCCAAGGGTCAGTATCGTGTGAACTTCTGAGTTCATCTAAATATGAGGATGACAATGCATTTATTAAAGAGACATTATATTCCCGCAATAACCAATCGGCAAACTTTTTTTTTACCAGAAATGTGGTTAATAACTATATCATAACCTGCTAGTTTAATAGACCATCGAAGAAGTCTCTGATTATTAAACTTCATATTTTTCATTAAAAGCATGAGGTTTATGATCAGATAAAATTTCAATAGGATAACCTGATATTTAATTGAAAAAATGACGCAAAGATAAAATAATTGCCAAAGCTTCCCTTTCAATGACAGAAAAATTATTTTGGGCCCCTTTAAATTCGTCACTAAAAAAAGCTATGGGTTGTGGACCAGTATCAGTATCTTGTAATACAGAACCAACAGCCTGGCCAGATGCATTTGTGTAAAGCTGAAAAGGCTTTGAGTAATCAGGTGAAGTGATTAACGCTGAATTAAACAATTATTCCTTAACTGAATCCAATGCTTTTTGACATACAGAATCCCAAACAAATTTTGCCCCTTTCCATGTTAAGTTAGTGATGGGCGCTAAAATTAAAGAAAAACTCTTAATAAACGGATTGTAAAGCTCATACTAGGGATCTCACACCCTTAACATTCTTAGGAGGCGATAATTGCAAGAAACACTTAACTCGATCATCATCAGGCATAATGCCTTGAGCATCGACAACATGACGTAAATACCTGACTTGGTTTATACAGAGATAATATTTAGAAGGTTTCATAACCAAAGCTATATCAGAAAATTTAGAAAAAACTCTCCTAAGTAATTAAATATGGGATTGAAATTCAGAAGCAGAATATCAATACATCATCTTAGAAAACCTCTCACACCATTGCCAATAAATTCTTGCAAAGATGTCACCATAAAATTTTGAAATAAGTGCACTGAAGTGTTACCACCTTGGGGAAGTCCGGTCATCTGAAGTTTTCCCTAAGGGGATTGAAAGGCTAGACATTCTGTGAGGAAAGCTGAATCCGGAAACTTGGATCAATAACCATTATTAAGATCAATAACGAAAAAAAAAAATAGAATGTCCTTTCAGGCTTTAAAAAATACCTTAAATTGGTGGCATTGGTAAGTCAACAGGGCAAGTAATCTCGTTAACCTTTCTAAGATCAAGCATCATTCTTAATTCACCATTTTTTAGGAATGATCTATTTTGGTGAATTCCACGGGTTTATAATAAGTTCGAGGATGCCGGCTTGTAAAAATTCATCTAATTTTTTTCTATAAGAATCAAGGAAAATATGAGGGACTTTGTACTGATGAGAAAAAATAGGGCGACTTTTATCAATTTTATGGTCAGCAATATAATTGTTGACTCACTTTAAAATGTGAACCTTATCAGAAAAGGACTTAGAAAACTCATAGATCAAACATTGTAATTTGACAAGTTTGATTTCAGTCACATTACTATTTTTAATACCCTAGAATGGATGAACAATCTCAGCTATTCTACTAAATAAAAATCCCATGATTAAACAAAAATTATTTTCACATACAGCAAAAGCATACAAATGATAAATAATTGGAAAATATCAAAATTTGCAAAAAACTATTCCTAAACCGGAATATAATTCAAACAGATCCTGGTCGTTAGGCAACAAACGTAAGGTTTATATTTAATACCATATAAAATTATTCAATATTGTTAAAGTATAGTTTTAATGTTATATCGGCCCAGATTGCTCCATCAATTATATGTTTTTAATTAATTATTTATGTTTGCAAATTAAAACTATTTAATTTAGGCATTTTTAAGTGATATCTGTTTATGTTTATATTACCTGTTTTATTAGTTAAACCACGAGAAATGACGCTCATTGTTATAATCGTCAATTTTGAATGTTCTAAGCCAATATATTTTAAGCTGCAATAAAAGATAGGCCTGTTATGAGTTAAAGAATTTTAGCTTGGAAGGCATACACAGATAAGTACGTTCTTAAGTTATTTAAATTTATTTAGCACTAGCAAATGTACCCAACATTGCCCTAGATAATTACACTTAGAGGTAAACAGAACAATCTCAAAAAGTTAAATTAAACTTCCAAATTGAATAAATAATAACTCAATCACTACAATATAGAGCGAAGAGACTATCTATTCCAAGAAAAAACCTGAAAGACAGGAATTTACCTCTTCACTGGATAAATCCATTCTACGTGATATACCAAGACTTGATTTACCGGGAAAAAAATTTTAAAGTGTCACAATGGATGGACTTCTCCGAAGATGCCTCTGATATTTTAAATAATTTCTTACTCATGTAGTCTTACTTTAGATTTAAAATTGTTGTTTTAATTTTCTTTCTTCTATCGATGTCTTGAAGCAAACCTTGGCCATTCATCACTTTGTGTAGTTTAGCAGCCGCCGATTCTTCTATTTACTTGCTTACCATTTGTTTAATACAGCACGGAGCTGAAGGTGTGCTTCCTCTGTCATCTTTCCACTCTTTCTCAATAGTTTGCTAATTCTCCATTATCTCCAGTTACTGATCATTTTTAAAGATTTTCAAGAAACTGTTAAGTACTTAGAATTCTCTTTTCTAAGAAAAGCCTGAATAACAGGAATTCTATGCATTGAATTCTACATTGCGCAAATTCTGTCCTTGCATTGTTGGTCATGAGACATATATTGTTGATCCTTGCATAATGTTTGTGAATTGTGTGTTAAAACCATTGTTGATATCTATTTTTGCACAAACTTTTGCATGAAGAAAGGTACGACAAAGATAAAGACATGAAAGAGCATCAAGAAGCCTCTGTTAAAAATGGATTTGTCAAAACAAAGGGTATCTTTTTACGTAGAAGACTCAAGACGGCCATGGCGATAATTCCCGTCAGAGTTCGAGGCAAGGCCACAAAGCAATTAGTGATGACGTATGCATGCATTCATAGACAATGGGAGCTCGCATACATTTTGTACCAGAGACCTAATGAACGAGCCGAAGGCTAAAGGGAACAGGAGTTTGTTGTTCATCTCGACTATGGAAAAGAGAGATAGTCCATTTGAATATTTTGGTCTTGCAGGTCTGGAGGTGAGCGTCCTGGAAGAAAATGGATGACTACCTTTGCCTGAGATCTACACATGAGAAGTGTTTCCAGTCAACTAGGAGGACATTATCAAGCAGGAAGACATTGCTCAATGAAATTATTTGCATAGAGTTATGCTACCAGAGGGCGATGCTCTTATCGGGCTTCTTATTGGTAATTCCTGCTGCTCTTGAGCCATTAGAAGTAATTCACAACGAGAATAAAGGTCTTTTTGCGATAAAGACCAGATTAGGCTGGGCGATACATGGGCCAACTTCAGTTAGGCCGATTAAGTCGTTCTGTATCAAAGCTGACCTACTTTTGAATAAGCAAATGGAGAATTGGTTCAAGTTAGAGAACGACCATAGGAGCGATGTGAGCGGTCTTTCCCTGTCCAAAAAGAAGTTTATGGATAATTTTGAGAAGAGTATCCAAGAAGTCGACGGTCATTACTCTGTCTCTTTGCCAATCAACGATAAGTTGCAGAAGTTGCATAATAACAGAAGACGCTATTCAAAGGGTTATTTGCCTCAAGAAGAAGCTTCTTCGTAATAAGCAGCTTTATGAAGACTACAAGGGCTTTATGGAAAAATGCTAGCAAATGGGCATTCGGAGAAGGTACCTTGTAACAAAATGAATGCGGTCGAGAGAGTCTGCACAAGAGGTCTGGATGTGATGAACTCTCTGGTTGGGGTATTTACAAGATTCCGAGAAGAACCAGCAGCTTTGACAGCAGACGTCGAGAGTATGTTCCTTCAGGTGGCGGTGCCCGAAAAAGTAGAGACTAGTTAAGATTCCTGTGGTGGCGCGATGGCGATTTGGATCAGCCGATGGAAGAATATGAAATGAAGGTCTACATTTTTGGAAGCATTTGTTCTCTTTCAACCGCTATGATGATGATGCAAAGAGTCACCGAGGAACATCAACATGAATTTCCACAAGAGGTCATCAAGACGGTAAGGAAGAACTTCTACGTTGATGATTGGCTTAAATCCGTCGTAAATCGGTTGATGAAATGGGGTTCCAACAACAGAAGAGTCTTGGCAACCATCCAGGAGGAGGAAAGAGCCAAGGAATTTCAGTCACTCGACCTTGACGATGGCAGTGCCCCCATCGAACAAGTCCGTGGAATCAAATGGAGACCAGATGAAAACGTTTTGGAATTTTGAGTGATCCACAAAGAAAGGACACATACAAGACGTGGGCTGTTATCAATTGTCAGGACACTTTTTGATCCGTTGGGGTTGTCAACGCCTTTCTTGATGCCAGCCAAATTACTGATTCAAGTGCTCGCAGGAATGAAGCTTAGATGGGATGAGCCGAGCCCAAATAATCAAGATGGCAGACGTCATGAGTAGACATGTGGACCCTCTTGTCGATATTTGCTGTACCGAGATGTTTGAAGCCACCGCACTTCGAGATGACGAGGGCAGAATTGCATTACTTTTCGGATGCCTCTTGACAAAAAGAATGAAAAATTTACTTGCACTATCTTATGTTCAAAGTCGAGAGTCGCACCTCTTAAGATGATGACGATTCCGCGATTGGAACTCGTAGCAGCGACACTCTCAGTCAAGTTGGACATGCAAATGAGAAGGGAGCTGAACATTATGATTGACGAATCAAATTTTTGGACCAATTCTACTATAGTCCTACATTACATACGTAATGAAGGTTAGCGGTTTCATGTGTTTGTGGCGAACAGAATGACTATGATCGATAGGGGATCAACGCCAAGCCAGTGGTATTACAACAAATTGAACCTGGCTGATGAGATTTCAAGAGGACAAGATGTCGCTATTTTCCTGAAGACTGATCTTCGGAAACAGGTTTCGGAATTCTTGTGATCAATGAGCCTTGAATGCCACAACCCGTTAAGTCAAATCTGGATGGAAGGGAGTCCAAAGAGAAGCTCAAGTCCACTCGGCCAAAATAATAGAGCCTTCTGGAATTAAGAAGGTGATTGAGAAGTGTCCCTCATGGTATCGACGAAAGAAGATAATGGCGAGAATATTTCGATTCATTCGACTTCTGCAGAAGAAAACAGCAGCAAGATGCATGCCAACTGTTGATGATCTACAAGGGGCAGAAGAAGCCATTTTCAAGTTTGTTCAACGTGAAAACTATGCTGAAGATATTATCGAGTTGTCGAATGAGAAACCTGGACAAGCCATAAGATGTTCAAAGATTCGCCAATTCGACCCAGTCATGATGGATGGCCTACTCCGAGTATGATGAAGAATGAAGCACTCTCATCTCCTAGAAGAAGCAGACATCCGGCAATTATACCTAGAGGACACATAGCTTGGCTAATTGTTGAAGACGTGCATAGATAGACTGGACATTCTAGAAGAGAGCATGCTTTAACCACCATAAGAATGAGGTTTTGGATCCCTTCGAGCAATGCATTTGTGCCAGAGGTCATTGCCAAGTGCCTGAAATGCAAGAAAATGAACGCTCGACCAATGGAGCAGAAGATGGCTCCTTCGAGAATCGAGCACGGGCTGACAACCCACCTTTTACGTTCATAGGACTCGATTGTTTTGGTCCAATCGATGTGAAGCAAGGAAGAAAATAGCTAAAACTATGGGCTCATCCTTACATGTATGAATTTAAGAGCAATTCACCTCGAAGTCCTATCATAAAATGAAGCGGATAGCTTCATACAAGACCTAAAAAGATTCATTGCTCGACGTGGAAAGTTAAAGAGATTCACTGTGACAGCAGAACTAACTTCGTTAGTGGCAAGAAGGAGTTAGAGAAGGTTACAGAGAATTGGAACAAGAAAGTCTGCTACAGCGAGAAATAAAGTAGCACTTTAATACGCCAGGAGCTTCGCGCCAGGGCAGCATGTGGAAGCGTTGAATATGCTCAGTAAGAAAAGTCTTCAGCGCTCATTTGGAGAAACAGACGCTTACTGATAAGAGCTTTCAAACATTAATGTGTTAGGTCGAAGCAATCCTTAATTCGAGGCCAATCACGATGCTCTCCAGCGACTATCGTGATAAAGAAGCATTAGGAAGAAGATGGGCAGTAGGAACATTTAGCTTCGTATATCCCGGACTTCTGTAAAGCCGAAATTTGATCCTTGTGGTTGAATTACAAATGTCTTATATGATTAGGATTACTAAAACCAAGAGATATTAAAAGACTTAAACACCGTACTAAGATATGTAATAAGTGTTTTTTTTAGGGTAGAAATACATTTTTATCTTTATCTTAATTTTATTGAGATTAGTGACGCCCACACAGTCCACATAATGACGATGGTCAGAAGAACCTGTATAAATGGAAATAATAAGTAAAATGTTAATTTTTGTTTGAATTATTAGCAGTATAAATGTTTGCAATAATAATGATTTCAGAATGATCAGAAATGAACTACCTATATTTCCTCTTTATGACCAAATCAGAGATAGTGCTGGAACTGTAGTAATTTTTTACATTTATTTTCTGAATCATGGATAGTTCTTCTTTAAAATCTGATTGACTGAGCAGGAAACTGATGGCCTTGTTAATCATGAAAATGAATATAGATAATTTTTGATTCTAGGGATGACTGAGAATATAATTCAAACCGCTAGATGGTTAACGATAAATGTTAAAAGATACGTAGTTTTTTGTTCTACTGATCATGATACAAGCTAGCGGTTTCCTTCTTTGTAGAACGTGCATTCGAGTAAAGGGTAAAAACTAATATGTTGAAAGAAAGTGTGGATATCACATATTGTGGTTTCGAAAATTGTAAAGATATTGTCGATGTATTGGTACCAAGTATCGGGAAAATGAAATCGAGAATGCAAAAAATATCTTGCTTGCAATAACCCATTGAAGTACCGCCCACTGTTAAATAAACTTGACTCTTATATTTAAATATATATTTTAACACATAACTCTGTGTAATCGCAATATTTTTAAGGCCATTATTTTTTGAAGCATATCATTCAAGAAGCTAACACAAAATAAGTATTTTTGTGGATCGTACTAATGAACAGATTAAAAGCACAACACTCTTTTTAATTGTGGTTAAAGAATGTTGTGCTTTTAATCTGTTCATTCAAGAAGCTAATCATTTTGGGGATGGGAATACTTGGTAACAAAGATATAATGTCAAAGGAGACTAATATGTTACCTTTTTTTTACTCTTATTTTTTAAGTTGGTAACTAAATTTAGACTATTATTTATCGAAAAATCATGTTTTACAGTTTTGGCTCATACGTAGAAAAATAACCAGAATATTGATGTGTACTTTGTAAGTTTTATGTTTTCATGTCTGCTCCAGCACTTTCTTAAAAAAATAACGTTATTTTTTGATTTTCCGTCGTACATACCATGTTCCCTCTAACTATTTTACAGTTTTGAAATACTCAGCCAAAAGTTTTTGAAACCTGGTAGGTGGGAGAATCAATATTCGATACAATTGGACGCATTTTGTATCCGTATTTATCAATTTTGGGCACAAAGTATAGTGTAGGTAGAATAGGATTAGGGATAACTAGTGACGAAGCTAAGTTCTAAGGGAATAAAGTTCGGACAATGCTTTATAGCATTTTTAACCTCCTTAACTAATCTAAGTACGCGTTTTGTTAAGAACCACAAAGGGACCTTCTGAAATCAAATTGTCAACTCATGCGCAACAATCTGTTTTCTTTAAGATAATAGTACTATTACCCTTGTCACTCTTCAAAATAGGCAATCTTTATTGTTGAGAGACCTAATATTTTGGAAGTATTGGTTATCGGAACCATCTGACTCATATTGGTTCAAGTTATGGGACTACACCTTGGTGCATTGTTCTCTAATAAATTTTTTTGCAATTCCAGAGAGAATTTTATGCCCCCTTTTAAGCCTCTAACTAGTTGGTAAATGTTCTTATGTTTATTTCTAACAGCGAACTTAAGTTCTTTCGATAGGTGTCCTAACTCTGAATCATTGAACTCTATGTCAGTTTGATTGACAATGTTATCAAAAATTTGATTTTTGTCTTAGAAGCTTGAGTGGATATGAAACAAGATTAAAAATAAATATGTGGATAGTAGTAAATAATAATGTGAAAATCAAAATAAACTTTTTAACTACAACTAAATACGAAATGAAAAGATAGGTCCTGGAAACGCATTTCAAATGCTTCATTTTCATCATTCAGTAGCCAAGGAAAGCTTCGAAAACCACGAGTAAACTGACTTTGGAATGAATTATCTGATTATTTATAGCGAAATAGAGTGGAAAACTAATCAGGAGAAAACTAACAAAATTTAACTGGGTCCTACTAAAAAGCAACAACAAAAAGTCAATGATGGGTCAACTGGGTCACCCATTGCATTAATAGAGATTCAACAACAGGGCCCATTTTTTTTTCGAATTTTCATTAAGAATTTTACTCTATTAATTCGAAGCGTTTTCATGTGTTTATTTTTAAGATATTGCAAAATTTTATACAAAAAGAATTACGAGCCACGCCGGGATTATCACCTAGCTTATCTGGTAGCACAAAAGATCCAAACAATTAATATAAATAATTTTTGACTATATTCTGTGGGAAAGTATCTATTTTGGAAACTGAAATGCTGATAAAGCGTGCTTGAACGTTTGTTTCTAAGCATTATTATAAATTAGCATAGAATGATGATGCAGTGATAAGACATTAAAAAGGCAGCATCTATAGATGAAGGAAAGAGTCACGCGTCTCACTTGGGCTCCCTATCGAACGTCCAGTTGAATGGGATAAATTTATATATCTGAAAATTAAAGAGAAAGAACGAGTATTGGTTAGGTAAACTGTACAACTAAAACAGGAAAAGCTATATGAGCATTTAAAACATCTGAACACAGGGAGGGTATAAGGGCTTTTCCATTAAGGGCAAGAAAAACTTGAGTCTAAGTTGATGCTCCGCATTTATGAGGCACGTCAACAAGAGTTTACATAGTGTCCCGGTATATCAGCTAGAAATCCTTTTTTTCGAAACTTTGCTTTGCATTGTTGGCCATGAGATATACATTGCTGGTCCGTGCAGAGTGTTGCACAAACTTTGCTTTGCATTGTTGGTCATGAGTTATATCTCATTAATATGCCTTGCCATAACCATGAATATCGATTTCTTATCAATAATTTTTATTTTTTCGAAAAGTGAGTAGACTGAGACCTTGCACATGCCCTGAAGTTCATCCAGATCTGAATAAAACTGTAGATTAAAAAAACATACCCATAAACAACAAACCCACAAACAAACATCCCCACAAACAAACATCCTTCTTTATATATATATATAGATAGACTAGCAGAGGTACCTGGCTTCGCCTGGGAAAATTACACTTATAGGTAAACAGAACAATCTCATAAAATTAAATTATAACCCCCAATTGGTTAAATAATAACTCAATATAACACAGAGCTAAAAGACTATCCATTCTAGAAAAATACGAAAAACAGGAATTCTAGGTGATATACCGGGACTTTATCTAAACTCTTCCTGATTAGCCTCACCACTGTGGCACATCACCAGATATTTTAGATTCAAGTTTTTTTTGGCCTTGACGTAGAAGCTTATATACACTCTTGCTGTATTCCGAAATTCCCGTTGTTCAGATGTTTCAAATACCTGTAGAACTTTTTCGGCTTTTGATGCAGAGTTTCTTTGACCAAACCTCGTTATTTCTCTTTCCTTTCCAGACACATAAATTTTTGCCAGTCGTTTGGATGTTTGATAGGGAGCTCAACGGAGACACGCGTTACTCCTTTGCTTCATTATTAAACGTTGCTTTATTAATGTTCTGTCCCTGCATCATCCTTTAATGCTCATTATTAATAATTCTTGGGAAAGAACTTTCAATCATCGCTTTATCAGCATCTCAGTTTCCAAAATATACACATTCCAACAGATTATATTCAAAATGTATTTTTATGAAATGTTTGGATCTTAACTGCTACCAAATAAGCTAGATGATAACGCCATCGTGGCTCGGACTTTTCTTGTACTTTCTGGGCTGCCCTCGTACAAGCAGGATGTGTATCAACTAGTGAGTACTCAGGTTTTCTGGAAGTGTATTGAGCATGCTGTGTATAAATTAGGAAAATCCCGAAGATTATGAGCACTTGTTCCACCATATTGAAAGCTCTGCTGACCGCCACTGTCCCAACAAATTTTTTAGGCATTCGCGGGAAGAATTTTTGATTTCCAAACACCAATTTTAGGGTATTAGGACGGTCAGTTAATTGCAGGAACCTGTGGTCGACACTTTTAGGAGCGTGACCGATCGCAACAGTTAGTCGCAATCAGTATTACCGGACAAGCCCTTAGAGTAATGTTCCCTTTAAAAATCGCGAGGAACACACACCAACGCAGTCATGCAAGAAACTCCCATTTACCTTTTTCATGACCGGTAATAAAAACATAAAAATAGTTTATTTTTTTTTATTTCCATTCATGATCTCTTCTCACAGGCTTTCTTTTATTGTGTGCAAAAAAAAGTGTGCTTATGATATCTTAAAAATAAAAGACGCACTTTTTTATTTTTTTTTTGATTGAGAGAGATTAAAAGATCCATCCCGTTTTCAAACAAATGACTGCAGGCCGAGAAAGCGGATTTGAAGGGCAGGTCGCGATTAACTTCAGTGCTCGAGTGAAACAACAACATCTTATGCGAGGATATACGGATTAGCGTTATGTGGAACTCTCCACAAAGTTCTGCTACTAATGTTGGCCAGACAGCGTGAAGTACAACTCTGCAAGCTTCAAGAAGATCGCCTGAGCGAAGAGAATTATCCGCAGCTGAAAGAACATTATAACAACCAAGTGAGTAAGTTCCCATTCAAGATAATGAACTACCAATATGAACATAAAAGAACAGTGTTACATGGAGTTCTAACCACCGCCTCCCCTGCCTTAATTTACTCAGAAAGAGAGTAAAATCTCTTAGACAGCTCAGGATCATTGCAGGGTTCATGACTGGCCTGATTAAGAATTAAGGTTAAGAAATTTTTGCAGTGATTGGACTGAAAAAGAACCAAATGCATTATTCGCGATTCGGTGTTGTAGAATTATTTCTGGAAATATAAACTTTAATCTCTTAAGGAATTTATTATTCTAATATTATTTTAATTATATTTTGTGTTCAGCTAAGAAGAATTTGGATTCTCTTAAATTAATATTAAACATTTCAAACCTCATTTTCTCTGCCCTCTATTTTCATTTAATTACATCCAAAACTCTCCTGTACATGTCAGCCTGAAATAAGAGTCTGGAATTTATAGAACATTGTTTTAGAATAAATAGATATGGAAATTAATCATCAGTTGGACATTGATTGAAATATATTATAAACGTAGGAGTTGGACATCGAACTTCCATCATAGACCTTTTCATCTGTAACTGTGTGCCTCCTAGTGTCCGTGTACATTTATTCACTAGATCTTCGTTTCTTCTGTGTTTCCTCTGTATTCCTCCGAGTTTCTCCACAAGTCCTGCATTCCATTTCTGTTTTCATCCTTCAACTTTTATTGTATCAATTGGGTGACTTTTTCAAATGCATCCGTAAAAATAAACGGGCATAAAATAATTTCCTAGAAGCCAAGTATTTACATAATCTTAAAAATTGAATGTTGGTAATAGTATGTAATTCATGTATTTAATGAGAGAAAGAACAATTATGATAAATGCAGTTCTTATGTTTATTTTAATTTATTTGTCTTCATTTAATTAAAGGAGTGTTATTTATCCTAATTATTATATAATAATTGAAACAGCTATAGATACAGGATGATTCTGAAAAAGTATTTATAACTGTAAGCATTGACCAGAATGAACATTTTTATTTAATACACAAGCAGAGGAAACTGCGTTGCCCGGGATAATTACGCTCAAAAAGCTAAACTAAACCTCCAAATTGGTTAAATAATAACTCAATTACTACAATATAGAGCGAAAGGACTATCCATTCTAAGAAAAATCCGAAAGACAGGAATTTACCTCTTCACTGACAAAATTCATTCTAGGTGATATACCGGGAATTAATCTACCGAAAAAAATTTTTCTAAAGCTCAAAATGGATGGACCTCTACAAGAATGCCTTCTTGTCTAAAAAAATTTTTTACTCACGTAATTTTACTTTAGATGTACACTTGATGTTGTTGCAATTTACTTTCTTCTGTCGATGTCTTAAAACAAAAATTGACCATTCATCACGGTCGCCGCTTCTTCTATTTACTTGCCTACTATTTGCTCAATACAGCACGGAGCAAAACGAGTGCTTCCTCAGTCTTCTTCACTGTTTCTCAATAGTCTGCTACCTCATTATCTCCAGGTACTGATCAATTTTAAAGATTTTCCAGAAATTGTTAAGCACTAAGATTTCTCTTTTCTAAGAAAAGTCTGAATAACCGGAATTCTATGCATTGATTTCTAAATTGCACAAACTTTGCCTTGCATTGTTGGTCATGAGACATATATTGTTGATCCTTGCATAGTGTTGGTGCATTGCGTGTTGATAACACCTATCTACATATAAAAAGAAAGATGTTTGTTTGTGGGTTTGTTTTTGAATTTGTTTGTGAGTTTGTGTTTTTTATTCCAATCTACAGCTTTATTCCGATCTTGATGAAATTTTGCATACTTGATCTTCAAAGCATGAGGAAGGTCACTGGCTACCACAGATTTCGAAAAAATAATAAATATGACTAAAAAATCGATATTCTTGGTAACGGCAAGGCATATTAATGAGTAATATCTCATGACCAACAATGCAAGGCAAAGTTTGTGCAACAATATGCCAATCGTGTTCGCATCAACAATGGTATCAACGCGAAATGAGCACAGAATGATGATGCAATGTTAAAGCAATCTTTCCAAGAATTATAACAATGAACATAAAATGATGATGCAATAGAGATTAGTTTCAATTTGTAACAATGCATAGAATTCCTGTTATTCAGGCTTTTCTTAGTAAAGAGAGTTCTTAGTACTAACAATTTTTTGAAAATCCTTAAAAATGATCAGAAAAAATGATAATGGAGAGTTAGCAGATTATTTTTCAAGAGTGGAAAGACGACAGAGGAAGCACTTCTTTAGCTCCATGATGTATTGAGCAAATGGGAAGCAAGTAAATAGAAGAATCGGCAACCGCTAGAGTGCACAAGGTGATGAATGGACAAGGTTTGCTTCAACACATCGAGAGAAAAATCAAAATGCAACAACATCATGTGTAGATCTGAGGTAAGATTACATGAGTAAGAAATTATTTAGACTAGCAGTGGTATCCTTGAGAGGTCCAGCCATCGTAAGCCTTTAAAAAAAAATTTTCCGAATTTTCATTAAGAATTTTTACTGTAATAATTCTAAGCATTTTCATGTGTTTATTTTTAAGATTTGCAAATTTTAATTTAATTTTTTGACATTGCTCTGTTTCAGCACAAGTGTAATTATCCCGGGCAACGCCGGGTGCTTTTGCTAGTTGTTGATACGTATTGTTGCGAAAACTTTGGCTTACATTATTGGTCATTTCTCATTAATATGCCTGCTATAACCATGAATATCGATTTTTTATCAGTAATTATTGTTTGTTTTTGAGATCTGAGGAAGACAGTGACCTTCCTTGTGCTTTGACGGTCATGTATGCGAAATTTTATCAAGATCGGAATAAAACTGTAGATTTGTATAAATAAAACAAACAAACAAACAAACAAACAACCTTCCTTGCATTCAACACTTGCAAAGTTTAATATATTGTGTGTCCAAATTCTAACGCTAACTAAGATATGAACAGAAATAAAAATGGCGCCATCAAGATCAGCAAGTTAATAACTCAAGTTCTGCAATGCCTAGACTAATGGATTATGGAGGAATAATAGGGTACATGAAAGTATGTATATTTTTAATGACTGATCGAATTCTAAGTAATTGTTTCCGAGTTACCCACTCAACATTATAACACGTTATGATTAGTGCTCGCATGTGAACACTCTTTTGTTGTGATTGATTGAAATTATTTATTGGTTCAAGAATCAGAAGAACATCAACACTAGCACTTATTCTTAAATTTAGAATTATATTGGAAAACTATGTTATACATTTAGTTTGTGTTAATCATACTGAGTTGAAATAAGATTGATCCATAAATTACGAGACTAACTGCTGAACTTAAGCTTATAGAGGTTTGAAGTGAAAAAGAAACGTATAAATCATCACTTTCATATCTGAAATGCTATTGTTATTTTACTCAAATTAGTGAAATAAAATAATTCTAAAAACTTACTTTTGAATCGTATACCATTTAAATGGGGGTTTTTTGGGATGAGATTTAAATGTAGAGAAATCTCATTGTACACTTTGATACGATGTAAGGAAATCAGTGGTGACTCGTACTTGTACTGCTAAAAGCCACCATTTTGAGTCAGGGCCGTGATTTTTATCAGAAAGTACACTTACGTTATTTATATTTTTTATAAATTGGAATTTAAGCTTTCCATTTCCATAAATATAACCTAGTAGAATGGAAAATATATTTTCTGATAGACAAAGTGTGAATACATTTTTTTGAAAGAACATGTTCATATGAGTTTTCTTCTTTGTTTTTATTCCAGAATCACCTTCACCTTCCATCATATTTACATATATATGGATATACTTTTTTTATTAATTTATTTCAATATCTTCTAAGATGATCACCATGAGAGGGCGCAGTTATATCGACTAGTCCCATGGCAGGCGTTACGCGGATACAATCAGCAACATGTGTATATGATCAGTGCAATTATGTTGCTGTTTTAGAGATGTTTTATTGAAAACTGAAGGTCATAGAAAGAGATCGGCCTTGGCTGATGATCTAATTACAGTCATCGAACGGGTTCGTTATAACATATTTTATCTGTCCTGTATGAAATTTAGTCAAGCCAAGCTTTAGGAATTCGAAAAATACTTATAGGAAAGAAGAGAATAGTAAAAAGGACATCACAAAATAACAAAGGGAATAAACAATACGAGGCGAAAGGCCATTTTATTTTCAAAGACCTTCCTCAGGTATAAAAAATCTTTTTGAAAGTTATAAATGAAAATCTTCTCTCAGTTTACATCATTATTTATTTATTTATTTAAACGTACAATTTCAATTTCAATTCAAATTCAATTGTTATTTACAATTGCAAATACAATTAATTGCAATCATAGAACAATAAATTGGTAATAATAATAATATTCAAATTTAAAAAATATTCATACAGAGAAAAAATCAGCAATTTTAACACCAAAAGAACTTAAAGGTGCCCAAAGGCCTGGGGCCTGTCCAGGGGCATCCTTTAATGAAAAGTTTATATAATCAGTATAAAATTTTATAACTTTGTATTATATTTAACAACAACAATATTAATTAATAGTAGAATAAACAGAAGATTGCCTAAATTAGTTAACATTTAATAGTAAACAGAAGATAAATCAGATGTAATTTGGCTCGAGCACATAGTTTTAAGGAAAAGACGTTTAAAAACCTGATGATGATTTAGTTGAGGGACTTAATAAAAGCCATCCTTTGCAGTAATCATCCAGCACATATTTATCTATCACTGGTTGACAATGACTCCGGGAACTAGGAAAACAAAATGGCTATTAATACAACCGCCTATTATTAACTGAAATGGAGAGAAACATTTTTCCCCTTAGTTCTATTCAGCTCTGGAATAGCATGCCTCAGGAACTTAGACAATCAATTATTGCCTGAAATTCTAACAAATCCTAATCATCAGCAACATATACAGTCCATCTTATAGGATTGGGTTATGAAAAAATAGCAGAATACTGCCGAAACAATATTTTAACTTTTTATATTTCATGCTCCCGTGGAGCGCCCAATCTTTCTTCTATATATATAAAGCAGGATGTTTGTGGGTGGTTGGGTGGGTCTGTTTGTCTGTATGTTTTTTATACAAATCTACAGTTTTATTCCGATCTTGATGAAATTTTGCATACTTGACCTTCAAAGCATGAGGAAGGTCACTGTCTATCTCAGATTTCGGAAAAATAATAAATAACGATAAAAAATCGATATTCATGGTTATGGAAAGGCATATAATGAGAAATATCTCATAACCAACAATGCAAGGCAAAGTTGGTACAACATGGGTT
>JAHWFO010048478.1:0-16491 GCA_023313115.1 Rhysida immarginata | reverse complement strand
TTTACTATGACTATAAACAAAAGTCAAGGACAATCACTTTCTTATGTAGGTTTAATTTTAATTTAATCAGTGTTTTCCCATGGTCAACTTTATGTGGCTTTATCACGTTCAAAATTTAAAAGCAATATGAAAATTTGTATCCATGATATTCCTCAAGAATAAGGGAAATTAATCGAAAATAGTGATAGAACTTTCGCTAAAAGTGTGATTTATCGTGATGTTTTGTAAGTAAATATTTTGTTTAAAATAAATTGATATTTTATTTTATTTTTTTCTGATTTGATTAAATAAGACAAATGCACAGCCGAGCGAAGCGAGTCTTCTGTTCAGGAAGTCTTTGGCTTTCACCCGACTGTCAAGGTTTATCAGTGGACCCTTGCCATACCAAAAAAACATGGCCCATACCATGGCACCTCCTCCTGCAGCTTGAACTGTGTTCACAACACATGAGGGGTCCATCGCTTCATGGGGCTGCCTCCAAATTCTCTGCCGGCCATCGGTGCAAAACAATGTGTAACGCGACTCGTCCGACCACATCACCTTTTTCCAGTCGTCTATTGTCCAGTCACACCGCTATTTACACCACTGCAGGCGAACTTTCCGGTTTGTTGCTGACACCAGGGGCTTCCTCACTGGCATGCGACTTCCCATCCCTATTCGCTTCAACTCTCGGCGCATTGTTCTGGAGAAGATGGGTTGCGATGATCCTTCATTGAAGTCTGCCGTCAGTTGCTCCACAGTAGACCTTCGGTTTTGCCGCACGATCCGTCTCAGACTTCGTCGGTCCCTGTCTGTGTTGATTGTTTTTGATCCACAATTCTGCCGTTTCGACAACTCTTGTGGATTCCGTTTCCACGCATTGAACACCTTGGAGACCTGACCTTTTGAGATACCGGTCAGTTGTACTGTCCTGGAAATCGTAGCTCCAGCTAGACGGGCTCCCACAATAACTCATTTTTGGAACTCAGACAGATCTGCTGTTTTCCCCATTTTGCTCAACTTGAGTAGCTGCAGCTTGTTCCTACCCTGTACCTACATCTTGGAATGAGCATGTACCTCACATGATTGCATTCATTTGCATATCACAATCGTTTCTGACCTGTGACCCCGCTTTACATAACAGTACAGTAATTCATCACGGGTTTCTAATTCATTGGCCAGTGTGTTTCTAATTCATCACGGGTTTCTAATTCATATATAGAGCTTTAGCAGCGCCATCCTTTGAGGAGGATAATAATCATTTTAATCAATTGGGTAATTGGAGAGGCTTCAGAAAAAAAACATCGTAAACGTAAAGAGGCGAACTGCGATTGCGGAAGGAAAAAATAAAAGAAAACGGAGGCAGGAGGCAAAGGGAGAGAGGAAAGCGAGAATTTCAACCGGAAAGAGGTCAATAAGTGTTCTTCGATTGTGACTGCGGAGAAACCATGTTTCACGACGGAATTTCCTACGTCGGCTATCTTTGAGAGTAACGAATCGGCTGAGTATGAGATACTTTAGGCTCCGACAGTACATAAAGAAATTATACTAGGGCTCTCGAAAGCACGGGATAAGATTATAGACATATTGTTAATATTACTGACTGCAGAGAGAATTCCACAGCGGTCACGTCGGACACTGATGAAAATCCTTCGTGCGATAGTGGAAAGTCGACGGGCGAATTCGTGGAACGGAAAGGAGTTGGGACCAGCAACGCTGTGTTCGCTGTAAGCAGCGACTTTCTTCTTTCGTCGAAAGATAAGATTGGTCACCGTGGTTCGAATTTCTTTACCTAGCAAGAAGCTCAACGAAGCCTTCTTTTTGGTCAATAATAATCACGTAATGCTAAGCAAGTTCGTCGAAGAAACGGAGCTTCCAGTGAATCGTTTTCAAGTGCCCACTCGTTGCCTCGTTCTACTAAAAGAATTCCCTGCTAGTGACTGTGCTTCAGTTTTTAATGATGAAGATTCAATATCCTGAGAAGACTCTTCCTCCTCAATATTGTGATGCCGAGGTCGTTTACCTCGTTCTTGCAGGAAGGACTAGGCGCCTATTCCCATGACAAAGTTAGTCACTGTTTCTCCCCCCCTCTCTCTCTCTCTCTCTCTCTCTCTCTCTCTCTCTCTCTCTCTCTCTCTGTCCTCTTGCTTGTTAAAGAAATTGAAGAAATTGCAATTGATGCTTGCCTCCTCCGCTGACTTAAATACTGCGTCTCTGATTAATGTGATTCTTTATTGTTCTTTCTATTTCTGGTCCTTATAGTTAAGGAGCTGTTGGCAATACGGGTATATGATTTTATCGTAACTAAGAATTGTATGGAATGAAGGTATTGATATAACATAGTGATGGCCCGCAAGGTCTTCTCGTGTGGCCCTCCAAATGATAGGTATTAACATTTTTTTTTCATTTTTTGTTAACATTTTCTAAATTTGTGGGGTGGGATGTCTTGAGCGTATAATATACTGAACTACATCGCTGTATGGTATAAGCCACGGGTATAAGCGTAAAATGTCATGTGAAACTGCGGCTCTCGCCAGAAAGAAAGTGCTATGATGAGGCCCATTGATTTAAAGTAATTGCCCAAAACTGATATAACACATCGATTGAATATCAGCCATTGCTGAAAATTTATTAAAACTAAAAATAAAAAAATGGTTGGTTGACGTCCAGGTCTCTGATTTTTTTTTATAAAACTAATTGTTAACTTGCAAAAAAAGTGCTATTAAGTAATTTTATCGTACTTCTCTTTGGTCTTTGTTTGTTTTTATATCTAGTAATAGAGAAAAACATTGACGTATACGTTGCTGAATTTTAAAATTATTTCCAATTTCTCCAGAAAATGTCAAAGTAAGAAAATGATTTATCGTATTGAAATATGTCAAACAAATTGTTATTTTTTCACTTATTTTTTTATTATGTCAAAAATCAATAAAAAAAATTAAATTTTCAAAAAACGCAGACAGATTTCAGCGACTGCATTTATATCAACGTCATAAGCAACGTTTAAAACAAGTGACTGACACAATAAAACTATATAGGAGCGCCTTTTAATTGCATTTTTAATTAACTGTTAATTAAAAACTCAGCAACGCCGTATGGCTGAAATGGTTTTTCCGGTTTCTTTTATTATGACGTCTTTACACTTTTCAAGTTCAGTCACAGAATGAGATCATATAAAATTTTCTGCCACTAGCTCCATAACTATTAATTCACATGAATATTTTTGGAACGCATTGCGCGTAGCCGCCTTCTTTATTATGTGTGCGATCTTCATTAGCCCTAAAGTATTCCAAGGCCAAAGAAAGAACTGTTAGATTTTAAACCAGTTGGCATGTGTATATTAATTAATTCTCTGCTTACGCGTGGGGACATTGGAAAAGACCTGTTGAACATAATAACGGACCACAGTCCTGTAAGAGTTTCGCTTGGGACCCTTAAACGTTTCCCAAGCGCCGTCATAAGTCTTACGATATCACATTAAAGCTACAAGAATAGCAAGAAACCACTAATCCACATCAAAATTTTATTCGAACGGATGCGCATTTCGGTAGCCAAGCTGCCTTCGTCAGCGTATACAAGGAATTGATCTGTACAGATGAAGCAGAAGAATTACAGAGTCATATTTATAGAGAGACAAAAGTAGATACAATTCAATTACAAAATAAGTAAATAGCAGATAAGATCCAATTGGTCAGTCCAATCCAGGTTCGTGGTTTGTGGCTCCTGTATTCATTCCATTGGTCAGTTTGGGAAGACGGAAGTAGTTTAGCCACTTCCTTCAGTTGTGTCATGTCCAAAGGGCCTGCGTCACTGTTCAGTAACTTGGCAGGGTCTTCGCTGGTGATGGCATGTGACTCCAAGAAGTTCAATAGTTTAATTGTTTATTGTAGGATAGGGTCAACACCTGTCCCTGGTGTTTTCTACAGTGTGGTGATGTTTTTCTGGATCATCTTATGTTTAACTTTCCTGGTAATGCTATTCACTATTTCTCCAGGATAGCCATTGAGTCTTGCGAAATCTTTAATTGCTAGGAGTTCCTTACTTCTACTTTCTTTGTTTAGTGGAATGACATGCGCCCTGTGCACCATATGGTAGAATGCTGCTAGTTTGTGATGATGACAGTGGTTCGAATCATGCTTTATGAAGTTAGGCACAAAGTTTGCTTTTCTATAGATGTCATACTGTAGTTCTTGGCCAATTCTTGTCAATTCTATGTCCAAAAATGGCAGGCTGTCATTTCTCTCATCCTCCCTAGTGAACTTGATATTAGGACACAAGCCATTAAGACATGCCATAATTAAATAGAGGCATGAAGAGGATCGCAAGAGAGTTTGGCCTCTCTGTGGTCTACAAGATCTAACACAACGGGAAAACGGTTAATGAACCCAAAGGCTACAAACTGCCTTGTTCCAAATGTGATGCGGTCTATTACGGGCAATCGAAAAGAGCAACAAAAACGAGCCAATAAAGGCGAACACTTGGCAAGCATCAGGAATGGTAAATTTGCTGTTTCGAGATTCGCGGACCACGTTCTAGACCGGAAACATGACTACAGAACAGAAGATTTTGAAATCCTATTCAGCACAAGTGACCCGAGGCTATTGAACTTCTTGGAGTCACATGCCATTACCAGCGAAGACCCTGCCAAGTTACTGAACAGTGAAGCAGGTCCTTTGGACATGACACAACTGAAGGAAGTGGCTAAACTACTTTATCTTCCAAAACTGACCAATGGAATGAATACAGGAGCCACAAACTACGAACCTGGATTGGACTGACCTATTGGGTCTTATCTGCTATTTACTTATTTTGTAATTGTTTGTATCTACTTTTGTCTCTCTATAAATATGACTCTGTAATTCTTCTGCTTCATCTGAACAGAACTTTCTGTACAGATCAATTCCTTGTATACGCTGACGAAGGCAGCTTGGCTGCCGAAATACGCATCCGTACGAATAAAATTTTTATGTGAATTAGTGGTTTCTTGCTATTCTTGTCGTTCCGTGTCCACAGTGTCTGGCTCCGTTTCTTCCTGTACATTAAGCTCTTAGTGACTAATGGGAATTATAATTAAGGATCATCTGTTCGGACAAGATTAGCTAGTCGATCCACCTTTTGATTGCCAGCATACATAATTCATAATGTACTGAACTTTTCATATTCTTTGGGATCCAGCACAAAGAGATGACCTTTGTAGATGCAAGTTTGGACATTTGTTTCGGGGGTGCTTTCTGTTTCATACAGAACCTATGTTCATCAGCCGTAGGGGTCGTCCAGACGGCATGTAACGTAAAGAGGATTCGCATAGCCTAATGACGGCGCCCAGATGGTTGCCGAGTGACATCACAAACAGTGAATCAATCGCTGGTACATAACCTGTATTGGGATACACTTTACCCACCTTTAACCGCCATTTTGGCCATGTTTCCCGAAGAGATAGAATATGTGTTTCTATTATAACTGTGCACTTAATTTTAGTGCTGTATCCGAATCTGAAGTCAAAATCAGAAAATTCGAAAAAACTAGGTAACAGAACGACTGACTTCGAGTTTTTGAAAATATTTTGTGTACTAGAATTACTGATCAGACTGGATAAATCTGCGAAGCCATTTTAAGAAATCGACAGTACGTGGTCGAAGATATAATTATGAAGGAAATTGTAAGGTTTGCCCAAATGAAAAGGAGACCTTAGCTGTAGCGGCGTTGTATCAAATCCCAGTGAGCTAATTTTTTAGCCGATAGATGGCGTGGTGGTATTCCCTGTTGCGGATGCGTAGTTAACGGCTTCGCATCAATATCCTCATTTCTAGAGAGTTGTTTCCGCAATTCGTACCATGATGGATTCCCCCAGATCAGCACAAAGAGCAGTTATCCATTTTTTTCGCGCAGAAGGGAAGCATGCAGGATGAAAGGTGTACAGAGAGCAGTGTCTCGCACGGTGCACCATATTTCGATGGAATCAGCGTTATTAGACGGGACGTGTAAACATCAAGGACTTGGCACACCCTGGGCAGACGCACGTTTTCACCAACAGTGCCAAGATTTCGGCTGTGGAGGAGCTCATATGGCAGAATCGTCGGATCACCTGAAATTGCTGTTGAATGTCGATATGCAAAAGATTGTGCATCACATAATTCACAAAAAGCTTGGTTATGGCAAAGTTTGTGCACCGTGGGTACCCAAGTATCTGTCAGAGAATCAGACGACGTTGAGAATGGGTGTTTGCCTGACCCATCTGTTGAGATACGCGGAATAAGGAACGGATTTCATTGTTAAGATTGTGCATGTGATGAAAGTTGGAGTCGCAACTTCGACCCTGCCTCCAAAAAGATGAGCATGGAGTGGCGACATCCCGGCTCCCCTCATCCAAAAAAAGCCCACTCTGCCCAAAAGGCCGGAAAAGTGATGCTCAGTTTCTTTTTCGATGAAGAAGGATGTATACTCATCGACTGGCTACAACGGGATGCAACAGTTAACACTGAGCAGTATTGCAACACTTTGCTGAGACTCAAACAGACCATCAAGAACAAGAGCAGGGGCAAGCTCTCGAATGGAATAGTGTTTCTCCAGGACAACGCTATGCCACATGTGGCCAAGAAGACCCTCGAGCTCCTTGAAAAATTTCGATGGGAGGTCCTGCAACACCCTCCTTACAGCCCCGATATCTCCCCATGTGGCCCCTAAAAAACCTGTGACAAGGAAGTGCAGGACACCGTGAAAAACTGGATCCGTCAGCAACCCAGGAGTTTCTCGCTCCCTTCCTAGGTGCTGGGATCAGTGTATCAATGCCATTGGCGATTATTTACAGTTGTACTGTTCCACAAGAACAGTAATTATTATATTGTTAATAAAATTTCTTTGCATATTACTGTAGTCTCCTTTTCATTTGGCCACACCTCATTAAATAAGACAGAACGTGGAAGGGGACTGGTTTCGTAATGAATCGGAAAAGTCAGAAGCATGGGATCAGAAGCATGGGATCGGTTACACAGGATTTATTCTACTACTACTACTTAGTCCAGTCCTCTTTTACCTTGCAGTGTAGAGGATTTAGCAAAGAGATTTCTAGTATCTCTTTTGCCTTCTTTTAATCTTTTGTTAATTCAGCCTAGCAGGTGATTAGCCCGCTGCGGCCTTAACACAAACACAAACATAAACACAAACACAAACATCCATGCCCTCGGCGGGATTCGAACCCGCGACTCGCTGGTTTCGAGAGCGGAAAGACCTGCGCCTTAACCCTCTCGGCCACCGAGCCGGCCAGGATTTATTCACAAAGATATTTTGCGTTTTTTTCTTTTCCCCCTCCCTCCTTATTTATAGAAGGGACTATAAAAAAGTTCCCGGACTTGTTGTCTGGCCGGTGAATGCCTAAGTCTGGAAAACGCCGCTCTATAATCAGCGCCCTGTGCATCCCAAGCGCACGCACGTGTGGTTGCATCGTGTTCGGACGTGTCATTCGGGAGCTATAGCGTGTGCTTGTGAGAGGGTGTAACACACATTGGCGCGATGTCACAGTTTGAGCAGAGAGCAAACATCCAGTTCATGTTTGCCTACGATCCAGAGACGAAACAGCAGTCGTCGGAATGGCTCACCCCATCGTCGCCACGTCCCAAGAAATCTCGTTTTGTCAAGTCTCGCACAAAAGTGATGCTCATTGCATCTTTGACAACCATGAATTGTTACACCATGATTTTCTTCCGTATATGGCCACTGTCAACAAAACCTTGTACATCCAGGTTTTGACACGTTTGCGGGAGAAAGTACGAAGGAAAAGGCCAGAGAAATTCCGAAACGGTTGGATCCTGCACCACAACAACGCGCCCTGCCATGCGGCAGTAGTGCTACAGGCATTCTTGGCACAACGAAAAATCCCAGTACTGCCACAACCCCCGTACTCGCCAGACCCTTGCCCCCGACGACTTCTGGCTTTTCAACAGATTGAAAATGAGATTATGGGGTCAACGTTTTGTGTCAAAATAAGAGATCAAAGCAAGTGGACAGCCGGTCTCAAGTCGATTCCAAATGAAGAGTTCGCACGATTTCTAGGAGTGGCAGTCTTATTGGAATAAGTGTGTGTGTGTGTGCCCAGGAAAAGTACCTTGAAGGGGATTAAGGCCGCGATATGCATACTGTATCCAGTCACTGGCCAGACTACAGTTCCGGGAAATATTTGATAATCCCTTGTATGGAATCATAAATAACTGCAAATCTTTATGTAATATTTTAAACTATGTTTAGAAATAATAAAAATACTTTTTATTCCATACTTCATTCCTACTTTAATGGAAATTACATCGCCGTATTTCTTGGTCATTCGTACAAAGTCTTCGTAAGGTTTGTTTGTAAGAAAGAATAGATACCCAAATAAAGGAAGTCCCCAGGGACCTGGTGGATATCCGGAATACTTTCGCTGATATCCAACAACACATAAGATGATTAGAAAGCAAGTCAGAATCAGTGTTATCCAATCGGATGCGAAATATTTGTGGATTTGATCTAAAAGTACCATACTGTAAGAGAAACAAAAAAAATGTAAAAACAAACATTTTTTACTGCAATATTCTTAACTGTATTTTAAAAGTAAAAAATATTTTAACTTAATGTGTTAACAATATAAGTCCCCACAAGGACACCTTCTTTGGCAGGTTTGGGGTAGTCGAACGAGACATGGCAATCGATAGAGTGGACGTTTAATACCTGAAAATCCTAGCGGGTGCCCGTTTTACCCGTTATGTTGTAGAAAAAATGGAAATGCCGCAAGACAACAAGGAAAATAGCCCTACAGAAAAGTTGAACATATATCCAGGAAACACGACAATGAATCAAGTAGTTCGTGAAGTAATTATACTGCTTGTAACATTTAGCGATCTTTATTGGAAGCGGACAGACTGTTCAAGCATACCTCAAAAATAAGAATACATTAATTTTAAGTTAAATTGTTTGAATATTCTAAATTAATAATCTTTCTCTCACTACTCAACAATACGCACGAATCCACTTAACCTGAAAGCAACGGAATAATAGAATACGAAGGCGCAACAGACGAAAAAAGAATGGATCCCCATTTTTCTAAACAAACTTAGCTTTAAAAAATAGATAAATAAATTTAGCTAATTGCCTTACTTGCTTAATTACTTTTCAAACCCGCTTATCAGTTAAGAGTCGCGGGGGTCAGCAGCCCTATGGAAAATCTCCAGCGATCGCGATCTTCCGCCATCAGATGCACGTCCTCCATGGTACTATCCAAGCGACTCGAACCTAAATTCCAGGTAGTCTAGCCACCTGGTTCTAGGCCGACCCCTTGGTCTCTTGCCCACCGGCTTCGAAAATAGCAACTGCCTAGGAAGACCAGTTTGCGGCATCCGTATCACATGGCAATACTAGCGCAACTGAAATCTCTCATCCATTTTGTGTTGCTATGCACTCTATCTAGTAGGGCAACACCTGCCACACTTCTCAGGAATCTCGTTTCGGCTGCTTGTATCCGCCATCGCACTCTTTCGGTCATTACTGAAGACTCATGACCATAAGTGAGAATAGGGACAAAGATTTGAAAACGGAGAGCTTGGCTTTGTTTCCCAGCTCACGTTTCGTTAGCACGGATCGACGTAGCTCACGTCTGACACCTTGCTGCTCCGAACCGAGCATCCAATTCCTTATCCTGCCACCCATCACGCGTGAATGCAATCCTGAGATACTTGAACTTCAACACCTGTCTCAATGGGGCATCCCTAACATGAAGGGCTCACTGTTCTTCATCCAGGTTTCTTGAAAGAACAAGAACCTCAATCTTAGCCACACTGATCTTCATCCAAGCCTATTCACAGTTGGCTGCAAACCGATCTAGTGCTTGTTGAAAGTTGGTGCCAGAAGACCCAACGAGGACAAAGTCGTCAGCAAAGCGTAACCTCTCCACCAAGCAGTCTGGCATGTAATATATCAAACGACTTGGAATGATGTGTCATGAATGAATATCACGTGAAATTAATGATAGTCGAAATTGGTTTCAAGGAACCTGGTCTAGTGGAACCATTATTGTTCATTGGAACTTTCAATGCTAAAATGTGTCATGTAATATATGAAACAAATTGGAATGATGTGTCAAGGATGTATATAATGTAAAATTAATGATAGTCGAAATTGGTTCTAATGTACGTGGTTTAATGGTATCACTATTGTCCATTAGAAATTTACAATGTTAACATAGGGCGGTTAAAAATATGCTTCCGCGAATGGTCTAGTTTAACCTTTTGGTACTTGGTTATGTCATTCCTTAATGGTTTATTTTTAACAATATAACAGTGATAATTATAATTAAGTAGACTGTTTTATCACGTAAGTTCGCAAATATTTTCAAATTTTCAGATTCGGAGTTTTCATTGGCTGTTTAGACCTGTGACCAGTAATTTTATTTACTTCATTTCTAAGTGTGGGAGATTCGAAAAATATGTCAAATTGAATAGTAATTGTTTGATGCATGTAATAACTATTAGTAAACTGTGTGGTTAACGATTCCTATTGAATAGGGTAATAGCGCCGACCACATGAAAATTTCAGACAATCGCCTAGGTCAAAGAATCCTATACGAATTCAACCTAGTATGAAATTCGACAGGACCCATTTCTATGCTATGTCTGTGGTCCAAGTCGTTTGAAGATCTTCGAAGAGTTCTTTGTGTATTGGAAGATACTTACTTCCATGGGTTGCAAAAGTTCTAGGGCTGCTAGAAGATGATGAAGAATGGCATCATTGCATGTGTACAGCAATTGGTTTTCAGATGCTTCGGCAACTCAGACATCTAGTTGCAATCATTTTGGCGTACTATCAGCATCAACTCAACTCAGATGCAACCAGTCTTCGAATGCTATATCTCACATTAAGAGATTTGGACCAATATCTGAAGAAAAATGAACGCCGACCCAAGGATTATAAACAGATGCCTCAATTGTATCAGTTCGCTGAACAAGAAGTTGAAGCGTTCCAAGATTCAAATCCACTGGTATCGCTGGAGACTGCATAACCCCGGACAAGATTGCAAGAGTTGGTGGATCAAACATCGCTCTTAAATGAGCAACAGCTGATTGTGCGCAACCAGAAGCGAGACTACTTCTCGTGGACGGTCCTGGAGAAACTGGTAAATCAATTTTTTTTTGAAAAAGTGTTGCGATTGTTCGATTGGAAGGCAGGATTGCCCTGGCAATGGCAGCGAGTAAAATTACAGCTCTTCAGTTTATGGGCGGGTGAACGGCACATTCAAAGTTCAAGGTGGGCCTGGCTCTACATGTAATTTCAATCTGTAATACCGCCATTCAATCGCAATGTGCAGAGTTGCTATGCAAAGGCAGCATCATTATATAGGCAGCTTTGAATCTCTGCTCGGTTGCGTTTAGTGCATATTTCATTTCCTGATCTGACTCAATTGTAAAGATAAAATAATAATTCACATAAAGAATGAAGGTAAAGCCAGAAACTGTGGACACAATCAATAATAGAGGAAGGAGAAAAACGAATCAACTTTTTCTTTCAACTTTTGCTTAATCATGGACAAGTTCAGGTTTTCCTTTAAATTATTTGAATTCACTGTTTTCATTTTGTTGTTGTTTTAATAACTTATCAATGCTGCTACGTTACTACTCAAGTTTTGCCTATTCAAAAATCAGGCGACGCGAGAAACCGGAAGTAAGACCAACTCTCGATGACACATCGTGCACTCTTATTATAGAGTGCATTAGAAATGCCATTTCCGAATATGGACGGGGAAACTCTACTAATTCATGAAAACATGTTGAAAAATTCCTTGAAGCTGCAAATTATCATTCTGAAAAATTTTTGAAGTGATTTGAGAAAGTTTATTTTTCATATCATATATAAATTATTTATTTCGCTAATTTCTCCTTATTCTGTTACTATTATTTATATTTATTTGAAAATTAATAAATAGCGAAAAAAATTAATATCGGAGGTATTGGCGTGAAAAAATCCTCCAATGACCATTTTCAAATTATTATTTGAAAATAGTTAAGTTCTTAGCTCTTTTAACAAGCAGGTGTTAATTAATTTTATTTTAATTTTAGATTAATTTTAGATTAAAAAACTTAAATAAAAACTTGCCTTTTAATACACTGAAATGATTGAGCGTTGCATCTTATTTTAAAAAGCTGCAGCAATTTGTTCTCCCATTAAAGCGGAACAAAATTTTTCTAAACCATTTTTAATTCGTTATTTTCGAGATATATAGGTGTGTCGATCCTATTGCCACAAACCTGGTATGTTCAAATACTATTGGATTATGAGTTTGAAATATAAATGTTTACATTTCTTAATGTAGAATTAAGAACCCGTTCTTAATATAGATTCTTATGTAATAAAGCTAACTTGACCTAGATATGAAAACGTCCTTTAAGTGAAAAATAAATTTTGCTATCTTGCTTCTACCCCCAACAGATGCAACATGCAATGTTATTGTGAGGCATTTTTCTGTTATATATAGAAAATTATTTACTTTTCGAGTCTTCAACTTTGTTCTATTAAATGCCTCACCCTGTACTGAATATGGTCAGATAGAAAATGCATTGAAAATACTACATCTACTCTTCAAGCTATTATAAATAGGCTAAAATATCTTCATCGCGATAAGTTGTGTTCTTTAAAAATTTTGCTGATGGATTTAGCTAGAAATGCTAGATATATTATATACCAATACAAGTTTAAAAGTCATAAATCTGTGAATCTATACCCCTACAACCCAATCTCTTGTTTTTTTTCTTGTTTTTTTTTTTTTTTTTACATTAAGAAATGAAAATAAAATGCATCGACTAAATTCAGAGCAAAATAAATTCTTGTAGTAAAAAGAAACCTCTATGTGAAATATTTGTCCGTATTTTGAAGCCTCATATGCATATAAATCTATTTTATAAGTCTGTATAGTATACATGCATTTTACTTTATCAGTCAACATAATAATGTTTAAATAAAATTTTGTGTTACTTTTCACAGTCAATAAATGGAGAAATAACAGTTACATTAGTATACTATAAGTCATTCTTAAAATTTGTATTATGATTTTTTATATATTTTATTATTTTTATTGGATTTGGCATATTACATATAATAGAACGAGAGAGGGTGAAATACAGGACTAATTTCTAAATTGCAAATTGTAAAAACTTATTTCACTAACCTTCCTGGGAAAAACCGGTTGTCGTTTTGTTTATCGTGAGAAAAAGTAGCTGTTTAGCTATATTTATTTAGCCCTACAATATTCTGTTTCAAAACATCAGATTACGTCTTGATAAGTCGATAAGATTGTAAAACTATCCTAGAAATTAATGATTATGAACGCTAGCCATTCATAACTCCTATAAGATCTGCTAACCCCTAAATAGAATAAACAAATTGAAATTTAATTAAACGACTTTAATTTGAGAATATCTGTTAAAGTAATAGAAAACGCCTGTTTACCCTTAAGAATGATCGCAGCAAAAGAGATTCCCAAGCATCCTTAAAAACGCGATTAAATTTTTGGATAACTGCCAAAAAATAAAAAAAAATCACGAATTTCTCAATTATCTCTCCGTATGTAACATAAACGGAAGAGACCTTGATTCAATAAAAAACAAATCTTTAATCAAATTCTTTTTTCATTCCACACAAATATATTGTTTGTTTGCATTGTAATGACATTTGTAATGACAATTCTTCATTTATTTAAACATGTAAGCTAATTAAGATTCTACAAAGCGAATTAGGAATCATTGTAGATAATGTTCATTACTTTCGAAATCTCAGTAAATGCAATTGATCATATCAAAATCTGCAAAATGAAGGAAAATGTTATTTTATAAAGAACAAATCATTTAGATGTCCTAGGTTTCTTTCTTATCGATTTTAAATTTATTATCAGAGAGAGTACTTTTAATTTTTTTGCTAATATTTTTTTATATTTTCTAAAATTTGATTTTCTAACAGGCATAATAAGCAATTTAACAAAATTGAAGGATTTCCAAGTAAGCCATCTTCATTTAAAAGTTAAAAATTATAAACTTAAAATTGAAATTTCACGAATGTATTATCTTCCTTTGGTGACATTTATATATAGTTATGAAAACTTCATAGCATATAAAATACTTTTTTGATAAAACTTTGTCGTGTTCGATAGATTTAATTTTGGATAAGTAAACACGTTTTGAATCCCGCAATAACCCTTAATTAGAAAAAGCTGAAATAGCAATAACCTCTCAGTATTTTTTTTTTTTTTTGATTCAAAATTGCAAATAAAGAAAATCTAAGAAATAATTCAATTGATTTATTATAAAAAAATTTTTTCTTTTTTAAAGTAACTAATAATACATTTTTAAGTTCGAATAATAATTGATTTGACGTCTAAGATTAAGACTTTAACAATACCACAAACAGGACTAGTTTAATGGTAGAAATCGTATGATGGCAGAACAATTGAATTTACTTTTAAGAAGAGAAATTGCAAAATTTTAAGTCAAATAAATTCAATTTAATTATCTAGAGATAATCTATATCAGCGTTTCCCAAACTGGGGTTCACCAAAAATTTTCCGTAATGGCGGATTCTTATTAAGTACTGTATGCATGTATGTGTACATGTATATTTATAAATCAGGGATTCGCAGAACTCAGATCTTTCTGAAAGGGGTTCGCGAGTCGAAAAAGTATACCATCTATATAAATAAAGAAGAATATTTGCTTGTGTGTTTGTGGGTTTGTTTTTTTCTTATAAAAAACTACAGTTTTTTTCGATCTTGATGAAACATTGCACACTTTATCGTCAACACAAGAGGAAGGTATCTCAGATTTCGAAAAAATAATAATTATTGATAATAAATCGATATTCAGTATGAGGGCAGTGCATATTAATAAAAGGTATCTCATGACCAACAATGCAAGGCAAAATTTGTGCAACCAATGGTATTCACAACATGCAATTCACCGATCTGCACGGACCAACAATTTACCTGAATATACAGGGTAGATACAAAAATAAGCCCTCCCCCCTTTTTTATTTTCGTAACCGAAGCAGATATGTCAATTTTGATGAATCCAATGAATAGGAAGTTGTGGGTGACCTATTCCATGGTGCACTTTTCATCATCCCAAATATGCAAATTAGGCCACATTCAAATCCTATCTTAAAAACCGTAACAGATACACGAAAAATTTCAATTTAAGACTTGTTCAGCATGGAATTCCAAACAAAACAAAAAATTTCGAAAATCCGATGAACGGATCATCAACAATCCAAAGCAGAAGATCATGTTGACCATTTCAGGAATAGTGTAGCTTGCCATCCTGGAATTATTCTGTCTTCTGTATGCTGACACATACCTTTTATTGTTTTTCCTCATGAAAGTGAATGTCATTATGATAATTTTTGGTAATTTCTTGATTTGCATGTTGAACATTTAAATGTCTTTGTGAAGTTCATAGGGAGGTAACTAATAAATTCAACATGTGATTGTTGGTGATCCGTTCATCGGATTTTGGAAAAATTTTTTTTGTTTTGTTCGGAATTCCATGCTGAACAAATCTTGCAATTGTAATTTTTCGTGTATCTGTTACGGTTTTTAAGATAGGATTTGAATGTGTCTTAATTTGCATATTTGGAATGATGAAAGTGCACCATGGGATAGGTCACCCACAACTTCCTATTCATTGGATTCATCAAAATTGACATATCTGCTTCGCTTACGAAAATAAAAGGGAGGCTCATTTTTGTATCCACCCTGTATAATGACCAACAATGCAAGGCAATATTTATCTATCTATATATATAAAGAAGGATGTTTGTGGGTCTGTGCGTCTGTGGGTCTGTGGGTGGGTCGGTGGGTCTGTGGGTCTGTGTGTACGTTTTTTATACAAATCTACAGTTTTATTCCGATCTTGATGAAATTTCGCATACATGACCTTCAAAGCATGAGGAAGGTCACTGTGTACTTCAGATTTCGAAAAAATAATAATTATTGATAAAAAATCGATATTCATGGTTATGGCAGGGCATATTAATGAGAAATATCGCATGACCAACAATGCAAGACAAAGTTTTTGCAACAATGGTATCAACACGCAATTCACAAACACTCTGCACGGACCAACAATATATATCTCATGACCAACAATGCAAATAAAAGTTTGTGCAACAATAGGTATCAACAATGGTTTCAACACGCAATTCACCAATAACAATGAGCTCAAAATGATGATGCAATGATAAAGCAATCCTTTCCAAGAATTATAACAATGAACATAAAATGATGATGCAATATGGATAAGTTTCAATTTGTAACAATGCATAGAATTCCTGTTATTCAGGTTTTTCTTAGAAAAGAGAGTTCTTAGTACTTAACAATTTCTTGAAAATCTTTAAAAATGATCAGTAGCTGGAGATAATGAAGAGTTAGCAGACTATTGAGAAAGAGTGGAAAGACGACAGAGAAAGCAAACCTTTAGCTCCGTGCTGTATTGAGCAAATGGGAAGCAA
>JAHWFO010048477.1:0-17253 GCA_023313115.1 Rhysida immarginata | reverse complement strand
CTTTTCATTGCAAGAAGAACATCCCTTAGTGGAAGTGCGTGGTTTAGTAATAGCAGCATGGACCAGAATATCTTTAAAATTAGATGTCCGTTTAAAAGAAATTTGAGGTGGTTCTGGTAGAATGGAATGGAGAAGAGGAGAGTTGTCAATTATATGTTGATGTTTCCTTAAGATATTTTTAATACTATTGAGGGTTCGATGATAAGGAAGAACTAACGTAGGTGTGGCCATGGCTGGAGAAGGTTTAGGATTGTTGTTAGAACAGGAATTGCGATGCTTATAGATAGAAGCGCGTATGACAGATTTGGGGTAGCCTCTTGCTTTAAGGGACTGAGTAAGGGCGTTAGCATGGAAGTCCTTGTCAGACTGACTAGTGCATATTCTATGGATGCGAGTTAACTGACCTAAAGGGATGTTATCCTCGCAATGGCGTTGATGGCAGCTATCATAGTGTAAGTACTGGTGCCTGTCATAGTGTAAGTATTGGGCTTCTTATAGAGATTAGTAGACAATTTGTTGTTAGTGATAGAGACATCCAAAAATCCAAAAAAGAAACAGTTGTGACAGAATAATTGTGAGAAAATTTGATAGAGGGGTGGATGGAGTTAGAGTGGGTTATGAAAGATAGGAGAGAGTCTTCATTATGTGGCCAGATCAGGAAAACATCGTCAATATACCGTAGCCAGACTAACGGCTTCAAGGGAAACGTGGAAAGCAGTTTGGTTTCCACCTCCCCCATAAAAATGTTGGCATAGTTAGGAGCCATTTTGGAACCCATAGCAGTGCCACTGGACTGGATATAATAATCATTGTTAAAAGTGAAGAAATTGGAGGTTAGGATGGTGTTAAGGAGAAGGCAGATTGTGTCAGTAGAAGGAACTTGGAAAGGTTTGTTAGCCTCGAGACTGTTGCGAACAGCTTCAATTCCATCATCATGAGGAATGTTAGTGTAGAGAGAAGAGACATCAAGTGTGCAGAGGAAGACGTTCTTAAAATCGTAATTAGAGTCGTTAAGGCGCTGGATATGGGAGAGAAAATCGTTAGTGTCTTTGATATAGGAAGGAAGACTGGGTGGGATGTGGCGTATGTGGTGGTCGACAAAAGCAGAAAGTGGCTCACAGAGGGTGTTGTTACAAGAGATTGCCAGGTTTATGAATCTTGGGAAGAAGGTAGAAACGACCAGGGGAACTGAATTTAGGAAGGAGGAAGAGGCGGATTTTTTTATCGATTTGGGAGGAGGATTCAAGCCGAAAGAGGATATTTTTAAGTTCGGTGTTGAAAGTCTCAGTAGGGTCGGAGGTTAGTTTCTTGTAGAACATGATATCAAAGAGTTGTCTATTAGCTTCGTTAATGTAGTCAGAGGCGTTCATAATAACAATAGCGCCCCCTTTGTCTGCGGGCTTTATTGTTATATTGGGGTTATTACTAAGGCGTTTGATACAAAGAAATTCGTTATTGGTGAGGTTAGGAAGAGTTGTTTTAATATTTTTAGTAATGGAGAGTATGTCATTTTGTATGGACTTGATGTAAACTTCAAGTTCAGGATTGATATCATGAGGAGGGGTCCAGTTGCTGGGAATATGGAAGGTTGAACTGGTAGCGGGAGTAGTATTAGAAGGATTCATGCAGAAGTATAGACGGGATCTGAGGGCACGGCTGAAGTTATCGACAGAGGAAATGATATCAAAAGTGTCAATGGTATTAGGAGTGGGGCAGAAGGAAAGGCCTTTAGAAAGGGTTCTGATTTCGAGAGATGAAAGTTTAGTGGTCGAAAGATTAATAACCGCGGTTGTACTAGGAGTGGAAGAGCTAGAGCTGGTGCGAATTATCCTTTTTTGCTTTGATAAAAGATAGTCTCTATCCGAAACGTCAGCTTTTTATTTTGATTTAGATTAATTATTTTTGTTTATTACACCTTATTTTTTTATTTAATTTGTATTTTTAATTAATAACTATTATTTATTCTTAGGAATGGAATTTAGTCCGGCAGCTAAACATGCAATGAACGTATCCTCGTCCATGAGCTCCATAGCGTGTGCTACACTTAATGCAATCGACTGGCGAAATCCACTTATGTGGGTGCATGTCGGATCAAATCTTGAAAGTTTGGCAAAAAGTGTGCACGAATGTGTAAATCCACCTATGTGGGTGCATTTCGGTGAAACTCATGAACGTTTCGCAAAAAGTGTGCACGAAGGTGTAAAATTTTGTTTTCTATTCCCGTTTCTCGCACCATCCTTTTATAATGTTCTATCAACTGCAGTCTCTTAGTACCTTCCTCTTCTAATATGGCGTTTTGCTACACCATTTTTTTTATCAGAAGTTAAGTTATTTACTTTTTCTAATTCTTGAACATTATTTTTATTTTTCATATTTAACTTTTGAGGTTTCTCTTTCTTAGTATTCTTGACTAGACCTCTTGGGTATTCTGCTGCTTCTTTACTCTTTACTTTATCTGCAGCATGCTTATTTAAGGGTTCGACTGCCTTCTCTTCAGCTATTTCTATTTTACTTAGCTCTAACACTTCCTTTTTTTCCTGACCAGTTTCGTCGAAAATCTCTTTTCTTCTAGCTTTCCTCATTTTTCGTCTTAATTGTTTACTTGTATTTATTTTAACTGCCCCTTGAATCTTGGCTTCCAATAATTTCTCCGCCTCCTTCATTACTCTCTTGAGGCTAAAAAAGTCTTCATTTTTTATTTTCTCTTTACCTCATCGGAGAAATTTTCTAGGTAAACTTTTATTTTCTTTTGTTCGTTCCATCCTGTTTTAATGATTCAAGCCCCTCTCCGCTGAATCTTTGCTTGCCTATCTGACTTTTAAGTTGCTCCTGCTCCATAATTCAAACTTAAACGATGGTCTTACAGACGCCGATTTTCTTTTACTTCTGGAAGACCTCTTACTCTTGAATTGGCTTGACCTTCTGGAGTTCACTCGTCTTTATAGCTTCGCACTCATCCGCTGCTTCAAATTCTACGCCGTGACGATAAACTAGAATAATGTCAATAAAAATTCAACATTAGTGACCTAACCTAACCTTCAACTAGAAATTTTTACTTTTAAAAAGTCTCGCAGTGGAATTTTTTTTTTTTGAATAAACTACTGGGCCGAGGCCATGTTCTGCACCGTCTTCTGATACCAAGCTCTGCCCTCCTCCTGTCACAACTAAACCACTGAGCAGAGTAAAAGATGTTTAGTGTACAGGAGGGAAAAGGCGGGAGACAATTTTTAATTGAATATAATTCTATTTAATCTCAGAGTTAGGTGGAGCTGGGTATAGGCCAGCTCATACATATTAATGAAATAGCTTTCTTTCTCTCTTTAATTAAACAGTAAGATCGAAGCCTCTGGCTTCTTAATTTGAATATTCAGATTAATTAACTCTTAATCACAAACGTCCAAATTAACGATAATAACCTTACCCGTCTGGGTATTAAAATTTAGAATCTTAACTGATGAATTAACAATGTATGAGAAGCTTGCTTGGCCAAATTACGGAGACAGTCTTCTACTTGGCGATTGACAATCCGCATCACTTAAGCTGTCTTCGCAAAGGGATTTGACCTCTTCAGCTTGCTGAGCAAACCAACCGGGACGAAAGTAGGCTTGCGTGTAGTAACTGCTAATGGCTACCATAGACACAGAACACGGCAACCACATAGGGTAAAGCTTCTCGTCGGTGGGAACTGTAGAGAAGATAAAATCAACACATTAATAATAATCCAGTCAGTACACCTGGCAGAAAGTTTACAACACAACACAATGCAAGTAAAATAAGAGTTACTACCAACGGACGCAACGCTGCCTACCGAGCGCGGCAGACCGACTAGGGCCCTGTCGACTCTACCTAACGCTACTATAGCGACTTTGCTCCTCTCTCTCCGGCGAGAGCGAAGAATGTATTGCTTGCAAATTCACTGCTTGGCTGGGGCCATCTAGTTGGAGAGCTTTCCCTATCTCTCTGGCACTGGACGTTTCTATGTCGTTAATGCATTTCTCAGTGGAAAGCTCCTTTTCATTTTCTCTTGAAAGCGAAGATTTAAACTCCGACAAACTCGCTGCTTGGCTGGGCTAGGCCCGTTTACTTGGCGAGAAATAGCTGCGCTATAGATACTGGATGCAATGCAGTCGCTGAGAGAATCTTTTCCGACCACTACATGGTTAAAAGGTTCTCTAGAGTTCTCTAACGGATTTAATCCATATGAACTTTCATTAACAATTGAATTAACTGCTTGGCTAATAAAGCTGGTCCCGTCTACTTGGCAAGGAATAGCTGAGCACTGGGCACTGGATGCAATGAAGTTGCTTAGAGAATCTTTCCTGGCAACTACGTTGCTCACAGGTTCACTATAGTTCTGTAAACGGTTTTGTCCATATGTCCCTTTATCGCCCAAATTATTCGTAAGGTCGTTGACCTGCGCCACTGAGGAAACCGTTGCATTATCCAGCGGCTCGTTACCCGCGATGATTCCTCCTCTTAATTTAAACGTCCGTGTCTCGTATCTCCTAAGTTCTTAGCAACTTTAGCCATGCCGATAGCACTACTCGCCGGCGAATTAAATACATAAACGTTACTCTTACTTTGTTGCTGGAGTCGGGCTTTGTTCCGTACTGCTCGTCCGCGGTCGTGAGGTTTCCTCCCGTCGGCGACAGTCTTTCCCTCTCTTCTCCAGTCGTATCGTTTCTTCCACTCGAAGCGTCTATCCTTTTTCGTGGACTCCCTCACTGGCGGCGGACTCTTAACATATCCCGTATTTGTTGTCGAGTCGTGCTTTTTCGGTTTCCGCGGCCATTTTCCTTTCAGTTCTCGAGAGCGTCCCTCAATCTGAGCTCTCTCTTTCGTTCCCGATTTCTTCTCCTTGTTTCTAGAAAAATCTTTATTTTTTCCAAATTCATTTCTCTTCTTTTCCGCCAATGGGGAAGCGAGATGATCTTTCTCCTTCCGACCTCTTCCATTCTGTTTCAAGGGGCTGGCTATTTCTTTACTTTATCTTGCTCGCTTCTCTCTACTTCGTCCGTTGTCTCCTCATTGGCTCCTTCCAATTACGACACTAACTGAGGAGACTTCTTCTGTTCTACTGTCACCTCATACGATTTCTTTATTTCTCCCCGAAGATAAGGTGACAACATTCAAGGGAGTAAGTGTTAGCGCACATTTTTAATGTACCTTTCTTTCATTCTAATTTACAGAAAAATCCCTTGCGGTCTCTACTTATAAACGCTCTGCGTAGCCGCTATCTTTAGCGATCAAGGTTGCGGTAGTGGTTCAAGCCATTTTATACTACATGCCAACTTGGCAGCAGCGGAAAACTGGCGACAGAGAAGGCCACGGAAAATTCTCCCAAAGTATGAAGCGAACATATTTAATGCGGATGAGACCGCATTTTTCTATCACCTTTTACGATGACCTTTAAGGGTGAAAACTGCAAGGGCGGCAAGCAATCAAAGGTTAGACTTTCAGTTTTATTTTGTTGCAACATGAGTGGAACAAGAAAATTGAACCGATTGTTATCAGAAGATCCTGCAAACCCTGGTGTTTCAAAGGGGTGGTTTCCTTACCTTGTGTGTACAAGAACAAGCCAAGGCATGGATGACCAGAGAATTTTTCGAGGAATGGCTAGTAAAATTCAATTCGGATATGGACAGGGAAAAAAGAAAAATAGTTTTGGTGATAGACAATTGTTCGCCACATTTTGTAAATGTACGTTTAGAAAACATTCAGTTAGAGTTCCTTCCACCGAATTGCACATCCACGCTACAACCACTGGACCAAGGCATCATAAAAAACGTGAAAGATCATTTCCGGCAACGTTTATTGCAAAGACTTTTAATTAATGAACGGCTGGAAAGTGCCTGGAAAATATATTGCAGAAAATGTTAATATCAAGGATGCAATTGAAATGCTGGAAAGTGCTTGGAATTCTGTCCAACCAACAGTGATCAGAAACTGCTGGCGAAAAGCCGGATTCTCTATTGAAGCAATAACTGAAGAAGAATAGGCGCAAGGTATGCAAAATGTCAGGCGAACTACTGAAGATTTGTGGCAAGAGGTTGTCTTTGTCTTCAATGTGCCAGCAGAGATAACCTTTGAAGATTATGTAGCGTGTGACGAAATGGTTTACACCTCTGCTGAGTTCACGGATTCAGAGATTCTGGACATGGGACAAAAGTAAAATGAAATTCATAGCGATCAGGAAGACGAAGACCAAGATGATAATGGCCATTTAGAACCAGAGGTAACGCCCGTCTCAACTTTGGTAGCAATGGAGGCTATAAAAAGTTTACGTAACTATTTTGTACAGCATATCGGTGCACCAGAATCATTTCACTTCACAATGTCAGATATGGAGGACTTTTTGGGGAGGCAAGTTATGGAAAGAAAGCAGACGGTTATTACAGATTTTTTTTTAAAAAATTAATGTAATACTGCATATATGCTAGTGTATTTGTATTGAATAAAATAAAATGCTAGACTTCATGTATTCTTATGTTTTTCTATGAATATATGCATTGTTCCAAGCCCCCCCCCCCAGTTTCGGGATGACGTACACCTCAGAATAACGTACAAATTTCCAGTTCCCTTGAAGTACGTTGTAACGGGATTTTACTGTAATGGATCTCAACCATGGAAGATCCGTCAATCCTAAGAAACTAATTATTTCAATCTTAATTACTATTAAGCCATAATTTATTGTGTGTAGCCAAATTTATGGCTACTGAAGAATCCTGTAAAGCCACATAGCTTTAGAAAGTTTCCATAAATACATTCATATTTATTTTTCTATCGTTTAATTATTTACATTATTTCTTAAAAGAAGAAGTGTTCGATATAATTTTATCCTATTACCACTTCTTACCGTTCTCTCGTGACAGAAAGGACATATTCAAATTATTTCTTTTGTGAATATAAATTATTTTGCATTAAAAAAAACAATTATATCAATCTATCTCTGTGTCCGTAGTTATAATTACTTACCTTAAGCTTTCACTTAGCGCAATAACTATAAATCTACGTGACAAGTTCCTTCTTCGGAATCTTAGTCCTGAAATCTGTCGAAACATAATAGTAAAAGTTAAGATGATTATTGGAGATGGAGACTTGCCTGAGCGGCTGTGCGTCGTCGTTCACCGTCGAAGCCCATCTTGCTGCCGTTGTGGAGAAATCCTCGTGGCTTCGGGTTGAATCGGCTGCATCGGCTGAATCGGCTGAATCGGCTGAATCGGCTTGTTCCGCTCGTGTGTCCGCTCGTGTGGGTACTCCTCTGTGTTCCTACTTATTCTTCACAATCGATTGCCAGCCTCTTCCTTCTCACTTGCGTCACTTTTTATCCTGCCTTTGCCCTCCGAAGAGTAACCAAACTGAACTTTGCCTTCTTAGCCTTATTGATCGCATATCATACGTGACCAACGCAATTTAGCTTATCATCCATCACCACTCCTAGATATTTGTAATTTTTCACCCATTCGAGCTCTTTACCAGGAAGTGAGAGAGGACTCGGGGTTTTCGAAGTTTCTTTGTAATGAACATCGCCTTGCATTTGTCAACGTTCAGATTGAGTGTCTCTACTTACAAATCATTTCTCACACTGATGAAACCGAGATATGACGTGAGCGGGATTGTAGTTAGTAGTCATGATGGACGCGTCCGTCAGCGAACAGTCATAGCTGGCACTTAGTTAAAGTTGGGAAGTCATGGATGAAAAAGTTGAACAGTACAGGGCCCCGATGGTCAGGTGACTTTTTCGCTTCCAGGCCTTGTTATCTCGTAGGCCTCGGGTTAAACCGTAGCCGACGAAAAAGACAGGCCGGGGCACTAAAATGTCATATGACCAAAGTAGATCTAGCAACAATCCAATCTTCATTGTTTCCATCTTGGATTTCTACAATCAGTGTTTTTTCGTTTGTTGGAAACAATGAAGATTGGATTGTTGCTCGATCTACTTTGGTGATGTGACTTTTTAGTGCCCCGGCCTGTCTTTCTAGTTGGTTTTGGGTTAGACATAGAGTAGTGTCACAATTATTTAATTAGCAGAATAAACATCTTTAATTTTCATCAGAGAGAAAGGATCGGGAGACGAAAATGCAAATTGAAATTTCGTTAATTATATCGCAAGTCTTATTGATTGTATAAAACAAATACTGATTACAGAAATCTTGAAAAACATATGCTGCATATTAATTATGACTTCGGTACATATAAATTAAATCAGGTAAGTAAAATGATTTCAACGTTCTTCGGCTCTTCTTTATGAGCTTCCTGCAGGAGAAGGAACGGCATCGGCTGTCGAAGAATAAGACTGGGCTGCCTCCTTCGAGTGAGTGAAGCAGTGTGGCACAGGGAAGATGCGTTGATTTAGAAGGTAGGGACTGGAATGAGCAAGCAAAGATAAGCATTAATGCTAAGCCAATTCTTAAATAAAAATGAAACTATCAATATATTATTAATTCTTAAGAATACTGAAAGTCCAGATACCATACGACATGTCGCTATCCACCAAGCGCGGCAGGCCGAAAGGGGCCCCCTCGACGATACCGGCTAAGCAAGTTAATAAACGGTCGCGCCGATGATCCTCGGGCGTCTCCGACCGCGAGGAAATTGGCTGAGTTGAAATTGCTGGACAGGCGAAGTCGCTGGGCAGGGTGAAGCTCAATGTAAATAATGATTCTTCTTCCAGACGACCTCCTATCTTATTGTCTGCGAGAGTTTCGCTGAGGGAACTGCTGATGCATATACAGTAGCGCTCAAAAAATAGTACACTTTCATGTTTATTGCTATAATACTTTCAAAAATTAAGAACATATAACTAAACTTTGTATACATACTATCTATATAAATATACAAAAGAAAAGCTAGAAATAAGGAAACTGTTATTTGTATTTGCGAGGACACCATTAAACTGCCAAAATACAAAAATCATAAAATAGTACACACGCAAAAAAAAAATCTCAAAAATGAAGAAAATACAATGAAAAAAAAGTTAGCAGATCAATATTTTGTTGCAAAACCTTTTGCATCAATAACAGCTTTGTAGCGGGCTGGCATTGAATCAATTAGCTTAGTGATTTTGGCCATTGGAATTATTTCCCATTCTTTTCATAAAATTTCAAATTTTTCCAGTGAATTTCGTGCTTTCTGTGACTTGCAGCTGCAGTCTAATTCTTCCCACATATGCTCAATAGGATTTCGTACCTTCTTTGACTTGAACCAGCGGTATGTTTGGAATCATTGTCTTGCTGATAAATCCATCCACGAGGCATATTTGCTTTGGCAAAAGGAAGCATATGTTGCTCTAAGATATTCTTATATACTATTTTGTCCATTATTCCATCGATCTTTATCAGCGGGCCTACCCCTTTATGACTGAAACAACCCCATACCATAGTGGATCCTCCACCATGTTTAACGGTTGGTAATTGGTATTGTGGATCAAATCTATGGTTTGCTGGATGGCGTACGTACTGGATACCATCAGATCCGAATAGTAAAAACTTCGATTCGTCACTAAAAAGCACTTTATTCCATTTTTTGGATGTCCACATCAAATGATCTTTGGCAAATTTGAGGTGGGCTATCTGGTTCTTCTTGGAGATCAAAGGTTTTTTCACGGGACATCTGCCAAACAAATCTGCATCCTTCAGACATCTTTTCGTGGTACTCACACTAATGTTAACATTATGGAAGGTTGCCATTTCGTTATTAAGGTCAACTGCAGTTTTCTTCGGGTCAGTCTTAGACAGCCGTATCAAGACTTTATCTTCTCGTGGAGTTGTTGATTTTGGTCGGCCGACCCTGGCTTACGAGTTACATATCCTTGCGTGCGAAAACGCTGAAAAATTCTTGCCACCGTAGACTTTGGAACTTGAAATTGCTCCGAAACTGAGGTGTACGAGTTGCCATTGTTGATTGCATCTATAATGTGCTTTTTTATTGAAGATGGCAGATGAACTCGAAGCGACATGTTAAATATTATCAGCAACAGCAAAATGTCAACATCAATACAGAGAATATGAGAAAAATCTATATAAAACTCAGTGTGTACTATTTTATGAACTCACCTCTATCAATAATGGATGAGTCTTCAAATACTAATTAACTCTAAAGAGTTTAAATTTCTTTCAATATTCAAATGTTTATGCAGTCTATATATTATTACAAATTCTTTAATTAAAATTCAATACTTTAAAAGTTATAATGATAAAACATAAAGTGTACTATTTTTTTGAGCGCTACTGTAGCATTCACCGACGAGAGAGGAAGAACGTCCTTACTCGATTCCAAAGGGTAGCTATGCGTCAGGCAGGGAAGACCCGAAGGGTCAGGTGAGTATAGATTAGCACTACTTAAAGGGCAACTGACATCAAAATTTTCTATAATATAAGATCAAATAAATAATTAAACAAAATTGCATAATTGCATAATGCGTAATTTAATTTCGAAAACTTTTATTATTTATTTAATAAAATCGACAAATATTCGCTATATACTGAGCCGGGCGAAAAACATTCTTCAGATAGGGGGAAGTCGATGACGTCATAAGAGCGAAAGGAGTTTCCAGTCCTGTAGTCATTACCGCTAAAGCCTCATTCATTCAACGGAGATCAATCTGAGATCAACTCGAAAAAAAAGTTCTCGAGAAAAATGTATCAGCCTTGCAATCTTTATGATCCCTTTCTTGTCAACTAAATAGTTTCCCAAAACGGAGTAACATGGAATTCTGTGGGAGCGCGCGCAATATCAACGGCAACTATAAAGATTCAACCAGACCCATTTTCAATTCATTTTCAATTGTTGCTCACTCGAAGAGAATCAATAGGATATTAAAGGAGGGCGCGCACTGGTGATGATTCCGTCGCTCTGAACTAAAATTATAAAAAAAATTTATAAAAAACTATCACTTGTTAAAATTTGCTGTATATATATATATATATATATACTGAGAAGAAAATAAACTGCCGTGTTATTTTTCTGGGAGTTTTTCAGACTAATTTTGCTGTAAACATCTTTTTTTTAAATCTCTCATAAAAATGTCAATTTAAATAGAGCTGTTTATTAATGAAATCGAAAACGACCTGCTCTTTATTGATTTTAAGTCAAAAGAATACTCAAATAAAAATCTTAGACAAATTATGAACAGAAATTTGCAAACAGTTTATTCATGAATTGGAATAAGAGAGGCTATACAGGGTGAATACAAAAGTCTGAACCCCCCTTTTATTTTTTGAACCGAAGCAGAGATGTCAATTTTGATGAATCCAATGAATAGGAAGTTGTGGGTGGCCTATCCCATGGTGCACGTTTCATCTTCCCAAATATGCAAATTTAGGACATTCAAAATTTATCTCAAAAACCGTAAGGGATAGAGAAAGAAACCCAATTGCAAACTTGTTCAGCATGAAAAAAAAAAAAAAAAATCATCCAAATCGGACCAACCAATCAGCCACAATCACGTGGTAAACTGTTTGTAGCTTACAAACGGTCACACTGCACAAGGAAAACTGAATGTTGATATTTCCACCATGTAAAGCATGCAAATCAAAAAATTAACATAAATTACCATACTCACATTCACTTACATGCGGAAAAGCAAATAAAAGGCATGTTTCAGCACACAGAAGACAGAACAATTCCAGGATGGCAAGCTACACTGTTTCGGAAATGGTCAACATGATCAACAGTTCACCACGTGATTGTGGGTGATTGGTTGGTCCGATTTAGATGATTTTTTTTGTTTTGTTTGTTTTTTTATGCTGAACAAGTTTGCAATTGGGTTTTTTCCTCTATCCCTTACGGTTTTTGAGATAAATTTTGAATGTGTCCTAATTTGCATATTTGGGATGATGAAAAGTGCACGATGGGATAGGCCACCCACAACTTCCTATTCATTGAATTCATCAAAATTGACATATCTGCTTCGGTTCAAAAAATAAAAGGGGGGTTCAGACTTTTGTATTCACCCTGTATGTAATTTTTTTGTTTTATATTTTTTAACTACAGAAAATACGTTTCGCGTATTTTTTACCCTTAAACGATGTAGGCATGTGTTTGTATATGTGGTAAGGAAAAAGTATAGTAGTCTCATTGAGGGTGGGGGTATTATATCAGTTCGTTAGAGAGGGGGGGGGTGGGTCTAGTGGGCGCAGCCCCTCAGTCTTTAAAAAATAAATTCAAATAAATTCTTTCCTTGGTCGCATGATCAGTCATCGCGCGACGTGCAGAGGTGAACATTAACCAATATTTATAATTAGATATATTTATGGGCACCGGTTCATTCCGATCGTAAGAGAAATTGACACGGGTGTGAGAAACATATACGGGTGTAGAGCGAAATCCAAGTAAATACATAAGAGAATGTTATAAACATATTATTAATATATAAACTGACGAGTTTAATTGTTAAACCTTGTAACTTTTACATGGACATTTGAAACCGACACATACACTGAGTTAGCAAAACTCATGGGATAGCAAGCACATGGATTGATGGGCATGGCTGACGAATTCACAGGGGTAACGGATTCTGGGAATGGACCATTAGACGTTGTGGGAAGAGCTTGGATAAGTGATTAATCAGAAATGGCACGTCGTCGCGAGTTGACGTCTTTTGAACGGGGTATGATAGTAGGTGCCCGACGCATGGGATGTTCCATTTCGGCAGTGGCGCAGGAATTTGGCTTTCCCCGCTCAACTGTCTCCAGGATGTATCGGGAATGGCTGGATGAAGGCATCACAGTCCACAACAGGCACCATACCGGGCGTCCAGCTGCCCTGAATGATCGTGACCGACCAGATATTAAGTAACTATCCCATTAGTTTTGCTAACTCAGTGTATATTATTCAAATAAACCATTAAGAAAAGACATAACCAAGTACCGAAAGGTTAAACTAAACCATTCGCGGAACTATATTTTTAAGCCGCCCTATGTTAACATTGTAAGTTTCTAATGGACCATAAAGATACCGTTAAACCACGTACCTTTGAAGTTCCAATGAACCATAATGGTTCCACTAAACCATGTTCCTTGAAACCAATTTCGACTATCATTAATTTTACGTTATATTCATTAATAACACATCATTCCAAGTTGTTTGATATATTACATGCCATATTTTAGCATTGAAAGTTACAATGAACCATAATGGTTCCACTACAACAGGTATCTTTGAACCAATTTCGCCTATGAATAATTTGACATTATATTCATTCATGATACATCATCCCAATTTGTTTGATATATTACATGCCATATCTTATCACTGAAAATTTTTGAGGGTGTCATAAGCGTACCATTAGAGAACGTGCCATTGTTTCGATTACAACCATATTCAAAATGGTTCATTTCCTGAACCATATTTATCAGTTGGTGAAAATAGTAATTTATATCTGCTTCTAACTCGCCCTTACGATTTGTTTGATATATTACTTAATATGTCTTCCCATTGAAAATTGCTTAGCGGGAAAATTGAGGTACCATTTGTGCACGTGCCAATGAAACGATTTATATAATATTTATAATTGGTTCGTGCCATGAACCATATTCATTGACTGACGAAAACAGATTTTGAAAATCTTTCATAGCCTCGGAGGAGTTAGAGTTACAGACAGACGGACAGACAGACGGACGAACAGACAAACAGACACGTTTCCCCACACTGATAGCATAAAGTACCTTTCGGTACTTAATAAACCATTAAGGAATGACATAACCAAGTACCGAAAGGTTATACTAAACCATTCGCAGAACTATGTTTATAAACAGCCCTATGTTAACGTTGTAAGTTTCTAATGGGCCATAAAGATACCATTACACCACGTACCTTTAAACCAATGTCGACTATCATTAATTTTACGTTATATTCTTTCATGACACATCATTCTAAGTCTTTTTATATATTACATGCCATATTTTAGCATTGAAAGTTCCAGTGAATCATCATAGTTCCACTTAACCAGGTTCCTTGAAACAAATTTCGATTATCATTAATTTTACGTTATGTTCATTTATGACATATCATTTCAAGTCGTTTGATATACAGGGTGATTACAAAAGAACTTCACGCTTTTAAAAATTTATTACATCAAAGCTATTCAGAATATAGACACACCACATACGGAATCTTAAAGAAAAACTCTTGAAGTTTATTGTGACACAGTTAAAGATGTTCAATATGCCCCCCTGTCGTGACACGGCATACATCAATGCGGTAGTCGAATTCGTCCCAAACACGCATTGACATGTCTCCATCAATCCCACGTATCGCTACCGTAATGCAAGCTTTCAGCTCGTCTAGGTCACGGGGAAAGGGTAGGGTGAAGACCTTGTCCTTTACACACCCCTATTAAAAGAAATCACAAGGCGTTTTGTTTGTTCACCTTACCCCATAAAAAAGGGTCCGTAGATTTTCGTTTTGGACACTGCATAGAAGACATTAACCTTTGGGGAATCATGCACGTGTGCTACAAATTCTCTTGGGTTTTCAGTCCCTCATATACGGGCGTTCTGTTTGTTCACCTTACCACTCACATGGAAGGTGGCCTCGTCACTAAAAAAGAGGCAGTCTTTGAAACTATCCTCCGCATCACACAACTCCTGGATCTTAGCACAAAAGTCACGTGTAGCAATAAACTTCAAGAGTTTTTCTTTAAGAATCCGTACGTGGTGTGTCTATATTCTGAATAGCTTTGATGTAATAAATTTTTAAAAGTGTGAAGTTCTTTTGTAATCACCCTGTATTACATGCCATATTTTAGCATTGAAAGTTCCAATGAACCATCATGGTTCCACTAAACCAGGTTCCTTGAAACCAATTTGGACTATCATGCATTTAAGTTATATTGATTCATGTCACTTCATTCCAAGTCCTTTGATATATTACATACCATATCTCATCTTGAAAAATTTTGAGGGTGTTATAAAGGGTACCATTAGAGCACGTGCCAATGTTTCGATTACAACCATTTTCAAAATGGTTCATTTCCTGAACCATATTTATCAATTGGCCGAAATAGTAATTTATATTCGCTTCCATCTCGTCATTACGATTTGTTTGACATATTGCTTAATATTTCTCTCCTTTGATATGTGCTAGGTGGAGTCGTGAAGGTACATTTGTGCACGTGCTATTGAACCGATTTAGATTATATGTGTGATTGGTTCGCGCCATATACCATATTCATCGACTGACGAAAAGAGTAATGAATAACCGCTTCTATCTCGTCATTACAATTTGTTTGATATATTACTTAATATATCTTCCCATTGAAAATTGTTTGGCGGGAAAATAGAGGTACCACTTGTGCACGTGCCAGTGAACCAATTTAGATAATATTTGTGATAGGTTCGTGCCATGAACCATACTCATCGACTGACGAAAGCAGATTTTTAAAATATTTCATAGCCTTGGAGGAGTTTGAGTTACAGACAGACAGACAGACACGTTTCCCCACACTGATAGCCTAAAGCACCTTTCGGTACTTAATAGTGAAAAATAAAGTAAAATTCAAGTTCGTTGCAAATTTGAACCCGAATAACGCTAGTGCATCAAGGAACATTTCAATGTAAGTGGATCTCATTTTTTATTTGGATTATCCAAAATTAAGGATAGAAAATGATCGAAAAAGAAAAATGATGATGAGTTATGAAGTACCGAAAGGTGCTTTATGCTATCAGTGTGGGGAGACGTGTCTGTCCGTCTGTCTGTCTGTCTATCTATCTGTAACTCTAACTCCTCCGAGGCTATGAAAGATTTTCAAAATCTGTTTTCGTCAGGCACGAACCAGTTACAAATATTATCTAAATCGGCTCATTGGCACGTGCACAAATGGTACCTCTATTTTCCCGCCTAGCAATTTTCAATGGGAAGATATATTGAGTAATATATCAAACAAATCGTAATGACGAGATAGATGCGATTATTCATTATTATTTTCGTCAGTCGATGAACATCGTACATGGCACGAAGAAATCACAAATATTATCTAAGTCTGTTCAATAGCACGTGCTCAAATGGTACCTTTACGACCCCACTTAGCAATTTTCAATGCAGAGATATATTAAGTAATATATCAAACAAATCGTAATGACGAGATAGAAGCGGATATAAATTACTATTTTCGCCAATTAATAAATAAGGTTCCGGGAATGAACCATTTTGAAAATGGTTGAAATCGAAACAATGACACGTGTTCTAATAGTACCCTTATGATACCCTCAAAAATTTTCAGTGCTAAAATATGGCATGTAATATATCAAACGACTTGGAATGATGTGTCAAGAATGAATATAACGTAAAATTAATGATAGTGGAAATTGGTTCCAAGGAACCTGGTTTAGTGGAACCATTATGGCTCATTGGAACTTTCAATGCTAAAATATGGCATGTAATATGTCAAACGACTTGGAATGAGGTGTCATGAATGAATATAACGTAAAATTATTGATAGTCGAAATTGGTTTCAAGGAACCTGGTTTAGTGGAACCATTATGGTTCATTGGAAGTTTCAATGCTAAAATATGGCATGTAATATATCAGACGACTTGGAATGATGTGTCATGAATGAATATAACGTAAAATTATTGATAGTCTAAATTGGTTTCAAGGAACCTGGTTTAGTGGAACCATTATTGTTCATTGGAACTTTCAATGCTAAAATATAGCATGTAATATATCAAACGACTTGGAATGAAGTGTCATGAATGAATATAAAGTAAAATTAATGGTCCATTAGAAACTTCCAATGTTAACATAGGGCGTTTTAAAAATATTGTTCCGCGAATGGTTTAATTTAACCTTTCAGTACTTGTTTATTTCATTTCTTAGAGGTTTATTAAGTACCGAAAGGTGCTTTATGCTCTCTGTGTAGGGAAACGTGTCTGTCTGTCAATCTGTAACTCAAACTCCTCCGAGGCTATGAAAGATTTTCAAAATCTGTTTTCGTCAGTCGATGAATATGGTTCATGGAACGAACACGTTACAAATATTATCTAAATCGGTTCATTGGCACGTGCACAAATGGTACCTTCATTTTCCCACCTAGCAATTTTCAATGGGAATATACACTGAGTTAGCAAAACTCATGGAATAGCAAGCACATTGATTGATGGGCATGGCTCACGAATTCACAGGGGTAACGGATTCTGGGAATGGACCATTAGACGTTGTGGGAAGAGCTTGGATAAGTGATTAATCAGAAATGGCACGTCGTCGGGAGTTGACGTCTTTTGAACGGGGTATGATAGTAGGTGCCCGACGCAT
>JAHWFO010048476.1:37991-49470 GCA_023313115.1 Rhysida immarginata | reverse complement strand
TTTGTATTCGCGAGAAAGTTTTGTTACATCATCCCTTTTTGTTTTTTCTATATATTTTGCACTGTCCCAACTTTTTTGGAAATGAGTATTGTAGAATATCGATTATCGATAGTAAGATTAATTTTGATTTTATGTGTACATTTCGAATATTCTATGTTTAGCCGATATCTGATGAACCATTGATGCGATAATCCAAATCAGTAATGAAAGATGCATTAAATTCATATATCCCGCATCTTAAAGCCTAAATTACGAATTTGTCCACTGAATTGAAATAAACTCCAAGACGTTTATTTCTGTCCTTGGCATATTGTTTTTTTCCTTCATAAATTTCAGTATCGTGATGGAATATCGCATCTCTCCTGAGCATCTCGAACATTTGAATGTTAAGTGTTGATGTGAATAGAGAGCCCTTCTTAATTACAATGTTTGCTCAAGTTGAGTTGCATAGTAGCCAGTGCTCCGGGAGATCAATACTTGCAAGGGATTATTGCTGGAGATTATATTCCAAAATAGAAACGTAAATCCCTTGAACTGCTTTGCTTCGAATTAGTGAGAAGTTAACTTAAAGCAGGGGAAAAAAGCAACAACAACTTTTGTAAGGAACAAACAAGGAAGTTGTTGCTTTAAATTTATTTAATTGGAACGGTTACGTTGAGGTAGCGAATATTGAAGAAAGAAAAATGTTGTTACTAAGCCTGTGTTGCTAGTTACTTTGAAAACTTCTAACGTGCACGGTGAATTTAATTTAAGGACTGCAAACGAACCTTAGATATCTATGGAGAATGCTTTCTCTAGTAGGGTGAGTCAGGGTAGGAGAAAGAGACAGATTCCATTCTTTCCACAACGAGTTTATTTGATATTTTATAAATGTACAATTCGGCTACAAAGCAGCCATCATCAGTATGAATCAATTTTACAGAGAAAAATGTGAGGTATACACTGAGTGAGCATATTATTATGACCACCCTGTCAGTATCTCGTTGGGCCACCTTCTGCCTTTAATACTGCGGCGATTCTTCGTCGCATTGATACCACGAGATGTTGGAAAGTGGTGGGAGGAATCTGACACTATGCCTGATGGATAGCACTGTCTAGTTGTGCTAGATTGGACGGTGGTGGATCCCACAAATGCTCAATTGGAGTGAGATCTGGGGATTCGAAGGAAGGTAAAGACCCCCCTCATGTTCCTGGAACCACTTCTGCACAAGAGACTGTGGCATGGCGCATTGTCTTGCTGGAAGTAGCCATCTCCATTGGTGTACGCCATCAACATGACAGAGTGGATTTGATCGGCGACGATACGGAGGTATGCTGTGCCATCCAGACGTTGTTAAAAACGTATTAACGGACCCAATGCATGCCAGGAAAACATTCCCATAACACTGCCCGCACCGGCCTGAAGGGTTGTACTCATGCATGCGGGGTCCATGCTTTCGTGCTGTTTCCGCCAGATTCTCATGAGGCCGTCTGCATGATGTAACTGGAATCGCAACTCGTCAGACCAAATGATTTGTTTCCACTGCTCGATAGTCCAGTTCTTGTGCTCCTGAGCGAATTGGTGTCGTTTCCGCTTTTTTGCTGCAGACAGCAAAGGTGTGCGGACAGGTCTTCAGAGACCGTCTTGGAGGACCCCTGATTAAGGTCAGCAGTGATTTGATGCACAGTTGCCCTTCTGTTATCCTTTACCAGTCGTGACAGTCTCCGTTCTGTCCGATCATCAACCATCCGCGGGCGGCCACAACGCGAACGTTCAGACCCCGTCTTCCGGCTAACCGTCCAGTCTTTAAATACTTTAACGACGGCTGCTCTTGAGTACCCCACGAATGCTGCTGTTTCGCTGAAACTCGATCCATAGCTCCGAGCACCTACAATCATCCCGCGTTCGAAGGCTGTTAAATCGCGTCGTTTACCCATAGTTGAAGAATGGAACACGTCTACTGTTCTCGACGACACTCGGTTTCCCTTTTTATACTGGTCCGGCCCGCTACCAACCATGTCAGGTGGTCATAATAATATGCTCACTCTGTGTTTTTAGTGAAGTTGGGCCAATGAGAATAGGAGTAGGAAGGAAGGACTAGAAGTTGAAAGGCCATAGGATCCAAGAAACACAGACCTAGGAGAAAGCTCTGCTATGTAGCAGAGGTTTTCTTCGCATGCTCAAGTTGGTTTTTCCACGGGAGGAGGTCTAAGGGTCCAGTGTCCAGATTGAGCAATGGATTGCTTTGGATTTTTAAGATTTCCCATGACTCCAAGAAATCCAGCTTCTTTGGTTCATGTACCACCTGCAGGATCTGAAGCTGGATTTAGGGGGGATTGGAGAAGATTTTCAAGAATTTCGGACTCAGGCTAGTTTTTAATATCGAACTCTCGCTAAAACGGCTGCTGGGAACGACCAGTATACCTACTACCACAAGAAAGGTCTGAAATATACCTGCTTCATTGTGGAACATGCCCCCAGAGATATATAGGCCAGACCCGTCGAAAGTTGGAAACCAGGGCCAGAGAGCACCTGGACCACATTGAAGACAACAGACATAAGAGGTCATCGATGGCTGACCATATTTTACGAACTGGGCACAATTTTAATATAGACCAGCTTCATTTATGAAATGTCAAATAAACTCGTTGTGGAAATAGTGGAATCTGTCTCTTCCTCCTTCTCAAGAGAAACACTGTAAAAATTCATGTCACAAACACCACAGTTGTTTTGGATGTCTTCATTTGCAGCTTCAATAGCTAATTTACGAGTAATTTGCTTAATGTTGTATAGGGTGGCTCCTGTGACCCTCTTGGAGAAGATTGGTCCAACTAGATTTGCATGAAATCGTCAGTTTGATACCGCATTGACTGAAGTGTGGTGACAAGAACTGAAATGACTCGCACACGCCGCCGTGCTCCTGTGGAACAACTCATCGACGTATAGCGGCGCAGACCGGTCGTCATGTTGTCAGCAGTGGTTTACGGAAGGAACGCACTCAAGTAGACCTGGCTCTGGACGCCCGCGCACTAATGACCCACGCCAAGACCGTCGGATCGTACGGCATTCACAGCAGACATAAAGGGCAGAATATCACTAGCTTTGTTAAGATGGACCATTAGTAACCGTTTGCTAGCTGCAGGGCTGCGGGCAGGGATCCCTCTAGTCAGACCTCTACTTCTGCATGAACACCGTGCCGCGAAAGAGCGAACTGGAGAGCCGAATGGAGGTCTGTGGTCTTTAGTGATGAGATCAGATTCTGCCTTTATACCACTGATGGACGTGTATGTGTGCGGCGATGAGCAAAAGAGGGCCGTCTTCCACAGTGCATCCATCTACGGCATACCTGATGTAACGGTGTGGGGTGCGTTCAGTTACAACTCTTGATCACCCTTAGTGTTTGTGGATGGGACATTGAACAGCATTCGCGACGTCTAGCAGATTGTGTAACCTGTTCTTCGGCCTTTCTTGCAACAGGAGGGTAACTTGTTTTTCCAGCAGGATAACGCACATCCACAGGCATTGCAAGCCATGCCGCCTCCACTGCAGTCTATAACGATGTTGCATTTACCAGTTGTGTTGGTGACGACCTGACAGATCGTTCGATGACGTCCTACAAATGTTCAATGGGATTGCAATCTGGGGAAGGTGGAGGCCAAATCATTGCCACTGCCGTGTCGCAAGTGCCGTGTGTGGAGGCGCTTTATCTTGCTGGAAAATGAGTAACTACAAAGTTTGAAGATGGTTGAATTTGATTCATGTCATGTAATATGTAAACAACTTGGAATGGCATGTTCTGAACAAATATAGAAGAGTAGGCAATAAATTTGAAGATGGTCTTTATTTATTCAGGGGTACCTGTGCTAATGATACCATAAGCACTGCTAAGATATGGCACATAATATCCGATGGCGTTTTTTTAAAAAACAATAGAGTTCCTATACCCTTTTCACTGACTGTACAGGCTTATGGATATTTAATGCTTGTTTCTATGAGTCAATGTTCCCTAACTGCATCTAATCATTACATGTGTTGAGCGAATTTCAGTCAATTCTATGTATTATGTTTCTTTCTGTAACCGTAAAGTAACAATATTCATTCATGTATCGTATCCTTATCGAATTTTGACGTCTATTTGAAATTGACATTCGGACGAGAAGGTGTTGATTGTTCAGAGAAATCCCGTTCCTCATATCGAATCTTGCCTTGTTCATGATGATGACGATGATGGGGTGTGGAGGGAGCCGAACAGAGGGGGAATGAATGAGCGGTGTGTGTGTGTATGTGGAAATTGTCTCTTCCTCTTCCCTCTTTCCCAAACCCCCCTTTCTAGATACCTCCGCCTCGTCCTACTTGGAATCCACCGCAGTTGCGATCGTACGTTTGCATTTCATTAAGGAACGACGCGTTGTGACAAGCTCGCCTTGCCATTGCAGCTGGGGTAATCACGGTCGCCTGCTGATTTGATTGAGTTGACACCTCGGTGGCTATGTGTACGTGTGTGTGTGTGTGTGTTTTTTCTCTCACTCTCTTCCCTCATCTTCTCATCCCATCTTCTTCCTCTTCCGTCGAATTAAGTCAATCCGTGTTCATTGGATTAAGGCCCCCGAGTACGCGCCGCTGAGCAACAAGGCGCAAATCTGAAGGCGTCGTCGTCGTCTCAGTCTTTCTTCGAACTTCCCTCGTTCTCTCTTTGTCTCTCAATTTCATCGGATTCCCTACTGTGTATCGTGTGTTGAGCAAATAGTTACAACCTTAAATGAGAGTTGAGATTATCGTTTTTGAACAACTGTGATTAATTTGGATGTTAGCAGTCTAATTTTGAATCGGAAGACACTGAAAGAGCCAGAGATATCAAATCGTTTAAAAAGTTTTTGTCTTTTCAGTGATACATTTGCACTTACATAATTTACAAAGAAATTCAATTTGTTCTTCAGATTTATATTTTGGAAATTGGCTATCGGTTCACTTTAGCTGAGGCACCCTAAATATTTACGGGCCCTCCATTCAGTGACTTTGGCTACAGTCCAAGCTTGAAAATGTATTTTAAAGTAACTAAACTATCAGCTAATTCATTATTTCGATAAACTTATTATACAATACACTCACTCACGGTAAGTCATGGCACACCTGCCTAATAACGTGTTGGGCCCCCTCTGGCCCATCGTACCAGTCCCCGGAACACATCCACAGGCACTGCAAGACATGCCGCCTCCACTGTACTCCATAAAGATGCTGCATTTACCAGTTGTGTTGGTGACGACCTCACAGATCGTTCGATGACGTCCCACAAATGTTGAATGGGATTACAATCTGGATTGGAACGTGGAGGCCAAATCATTGTCGTGATGTCGGTAGCATGTTTCTCCAGCCACTGCCGTGTCACAAGGGCCGTGTGTGGAGGCGCATTATCTTGCTGGAAGATGCCGTCGCCCGCGGGGTAAAAACAGTTCATGAAGAGGTGCAGGTGGTCCCCAAGCAGATCGACGCAAAAATTAATAGGTAGAGTGGATGTCAGATGTACCAATGGGCCCATTGCATGCAGCGAGAAAACATCTCAGATCAGTATGGAGCCTCTACCTGACAAGCGCGGTCCATGGCTTTGTGTGGCCTGCGCCAGACACGGAAACGACCATCGGCTTGATACAGCTGAAACCGTGACTCGTCGGACCAGGCAACCCTTCGCCAGTCATCAGCGGTCCAATGTCGATGTTGGTTGGCCCAGGCCAGGCGTTGCCGAAGATGTGCAGCAGTCAAGAGTGACACCCGTCATGGCCTCCTGCTTCCAAAGCCTGCAGCTGCCAAGGTTCGCCGAATTGTCGTCACGGACACAGTCTATCCGACGTCTGCGCAGTTAATGTCCCTTTCTCCGCTTTGCCCAAGATTGCGACACACAGCGCGCTCCTGCGGCGAGATAGTGCAACTTACTTTTTGATCTTCCCTCGTAAATACAATGCTCATTAAGATATATTTAAGCTTTATATAGTGCAAAGGAAATGTATCGCCATTAATTTTTTTCAAAGGAAATTATAAAGCATACAGGTAAAAAACTAAGTGCAGCTAAAAATGCATGTCTTTATCTGCTTTTCTACATAGGGACCTTGACGATTTAAGCATTTAGTCCAACGCTGCACCAGTTTCAGAATACCCTGCTCATGCATCTCCGTAGGCTGTGAATACAGCCAATGGCGCACGGTAGATTGGGCTCCTTGTCAGTCTCAAATTTCTGGCCACTAGTTGTGCCTGGACGACCTTGGCTACACGCAGGCGTGCGTTGTCATGAATAAGTTTCCTAGTTTTGGTCGCTTATTCCTAATAGTCAACGTTTTACAATAGTTAGCGACTTTACGGTTGACCCACGAGGCAGGGACTCTGCGAGTTGGATGCCCTGCATATCCCAAAAAATTGTTAGCATAATCTTCCGAGCTGAAGGAGAAAGTTTGAATTTTTCCGAGGCGAACCGTAGAATGTGAATGTTTCCAAACAAGGCATGCAGTTTTAGGCTCAGGTGTGAGGTGCAAGATCCAGGACTTATCTCCAGGTGCAAGATCCAGATGTTGCAGACTTTACGCCATTCTGTTGCCGGCCTGTTCGGGTGTCAGACTTTTCGGAATCAAACACGAACAGACTTTGCGGTATCCAAGCTTCTCATGCACCAAACCCGCATTAACATGCCTCCATCAATCCCACGTATCGTTACAGTCTAGGTCACGAGGAAGGGGTAGGGTGAAGACCTTGTCTTTTACACCCCCCCCCCATAAAAAAAAATCACAAGGTGTGAGATCGGGGCTCCGCGGTGGCCACTTTGCAAGTTCCAGGTTATTGTTTGCTCGACCAATCCACCGCTGTAGGAGAGTGGCATCAAGAAATTCCCGCACCTCTGTCTTCCAGGGCAGAGGTGCCCTATCCTGCTGAAAGATTAAGTCGTCACTGTCTTCATGCAATTGTGGCATTAACTAATTAACCAGCAAACAATTATGTATGCCGTGTCACGACAGGGGGGCATGTTGAACATCTTTAACTGTCACAATAAACTTCAAGTATTTTTCTTTAAGAATCCGTATGTGGTGTGTCTATATTCTGAAGAGCTTTGATGTAAAAAATTTTTAAAAGTTTGAAGTTCTTTTGTAATCACCCTGTATATAAAGAAGGATGTTTGTTTGTTTGTGGGTTTGTTTGTTTTTTTCTTATACAAATCTACAGTTTTATTCCGATCTTGATAAATTTTGCATACTTGACCTTCAAAGCATGAGGAAGGTCACTGTCTACCTCAGATTTCGAAAAATAATAATTATTGATAAATAATCGATATTCATGATTATGGCAAGGCATATTAATGAGAAATATCTCATGACCAACAATGCAAGGTAAAGTTTGTGCAACAATACTTATCAACAATGGTGTCAACGCGCAATTCACAAACACTCTGCACGGAGCAACAATATATATCTCATGACCAACAATGCAAGAAAAATTTTGTGCAACAATACGTATCAACAATGGTATCAACATGCAATGCACCAAACACTATACAAGGATCAATAATATATATCTATGACCAACAACGCAAGGCAAAGTTTGTGCAGTATAGATAAGTTTCAATTTGTAACAATGTATAGAATTCCTGTCATTCAGGCTTTTCTTAGAAAAGAGAGTTCTTAGTACTTAACAATTTCTTGAAAGTTTTTAAAAATGACCAGTAACTGGAGATAATGGAGAGTTAGCAGACTATTGAAAAAGAGTAGAAAGACGACAGAGGAAGCAGTCCTCTAGCTCCGTGCTGTATTGAGCAAGTCAATAGAAGAATCGGCGATCGCTAGACTACAGAAAGTGATGAATGGCCAAGTTTTGCTTCAAGACATCTTGAGAAGAAAAAGAATTGCAACAACATGAAGTGTACATCTAAAGTAAGATTACGTGACTAAGAAATTATTTAGAACAGCAGTGGCATACTTGGAGAGGTCCATCCATTGTGAGCGTTTAAAAGATTATTTTCGAATTATCATTAAGAATTTTTACTGTCTTAATTCTAAGCGTTTTCATGTGTTAATTTTTTAAGATATTTCGAAATTTAATCTAAAAGAAAACAGAATCAGAGCCACGCCGGGGTTATCGCTAGCCTATTTGGTAGCACAGCAGAACCAAACATTTCATAAAAATAGACTTTGATTATATTCTGTGGGAATGTGAATATTTTGGAAACGAGATACTGATAATGCGATGACTGAACGTTTCCAAGAATTATTAATAACAAGCTGATTTACCCGGTGTTGCTCGGGCTCCTTTTGGAGGAAATTTTGCAATTTCTGAATGTGAACATTCAGAGAAAATGAACCCATGAAAATTTTCATGGGTTAGAAAATTTTCGGTTAGAAAATTTTTTAATATTTCATTTTTTTTTTCAGCAATGACGTATACCGCAAGTAAATTTTCGTTTACGTTTGAATCATTCACACGTTCCTTTTCGATTGTCATAGCTTCTCGCGTTCTCAATATTAAGAGCTAAACAGGCCGTAAACAACAAGAATAAGATTTCAACAGAGGTTTACAATACTTACAGTAATTTTTTTATAATTTTAGGCCTAACATAAATTAGCTAGTGTTTTCAAAAAGCCTAGAATTTTTTGTTGAAAACATCAGCACTTTCATTTATTAGTTTTTTTTTTCAATATATATAACATTTTTTAGCTGAAAACAATAATAGGTCTAACATCAATTATATGTTTTTAACAATTGGCCTAACAGCAATTGCCTATTGTCTGCCTTTCTTTTTTATCCCTTTTTTTCAAAAGTCCTAACTTTTTTTAGCCATTTTTAACAGTTGGTTTAGCATTTATGTTCTTTTTGACGTAGAATACGTCTTACGTTTCGAGACTAGGATGCCACGCTTAAATCGTGAATGTCACGAAAAGTGTTGATCACGAAAACTTTAATAACGTAAAAACTATTAATGATAGAAGAATGATCGATGACGCATTCGATAGAGTATAGAACAAAGCATATATTAGACCATCAATGATTTCGTTCTGACCTCATTGGCTGACGCAATTGCAGTGCAAAGTTGAGTCAGAAAATCTGCTCTATGGCGGATATTAAATTAGTCTAGCTCCGGCTTCCTTTGTGCTCCCACGGGGTTTGAGGTGTCATTTGTTTTATATTTCTGCGCTTTATAAAATGGCATAAAATTCAAACCTCAATATTCAATAGTGTCTAAGATATCGGCCTTCGAAGTGTGGAAATTTCGCAAAAATTACAGAATTTCCAAATTTATGCCTAATAAGCACGAGAAAAATTATAGAAACCGTCACAGAATATAGATCGAGAGATAGGGAAACCAAAAAGACCCAGATGTCCGATGTTGAGCTTCAATGGGCTCAACAGGCACGACTCAAAATTAAGGCGCCGCGCCGCCAAGATGAACTATACCTCGATACGAATGCGCCAATAACTGAATGTTTGACGCAAATAACATATCTGATGATATGAACGTTTCTACATGGAGTGATAGAATTCAACCAGTGAAAGTCCATAACGAGCCATAACCGTCAACATTAACAGCATCTTCATCAAATATGATTTAAGTAAAGAGGGACATATATGCGAGACTGAATTCATATTTCGTTTTATATTCAGTATCAATGAATGTTTATAATAGATTTTAGTTTGAGAAGGACTTAAAGCACCCACATAACACATTTATATCTGTTACTTTCGTATTCTTTCCTTCTGGCTAAAATGATCACCTCGTTTGCATCGTATAATTGGATGAATTTGTGTAATCTAATACATCTACAACTTCATTACTTGTAATGACGGTATCTGATCACTCTGTGCCCACATTTCTGCGCCTATATGTATTGATGTTTCAACTAAAAATATCATAGGCTCATCGTTTTCATTATCAGTATTTTGTTGTTCAGTGGCTTCATGGCCATCTGTATCATCAACATCTTTTCTCATGATTTGTCTTATATTCATTACCCGTGTATACCATGCAATAAAATGAGCTAAACATATGCTATCTAATTCTGCCGGTCTCTCATCATATTTTTGATTCATAGATTTAGCCTGTTGAATTTTCATCTAAATCTTCTTTGTCCATCTGTTCTGGCAAAACGGTCGAAATGTTGGCGACTAGTCCACAAATGTGGCTCATCAAATGGTTGACGCAGAAGATACTACATCCCGCGTCTTAGGCACACATCTGCAGCGTTTCTAATAGTTTGAAATTTGTTCTACAATGAATGTATAGCATGAAATAATTCACACTGGACTGATGAAACTGATGGAGCAAACATGTCACGCTACTGTTATGTGGGTGCTTTAAGTCCTTCTCAAACTAAAATCTATTATAAATATTCATTGATACTGAATATAAAACGAAATATGAATTCAGTCTCCCAAATTTTCGCATATATGTCCCTCTTTACTTAAATCATATTTGATGAAGATACTGTTAATGTTGACGGTTATAGCTCGTTATGGACTTTCACTGGTTGAATTCTATCACTCCATGTAGAAACGTTCATTTTCAACAGATATGTTATTAGCGTCAAACATTCAGTTATTGGCGCATTCGTATCGAGCTATAGTTCATCTTGGTGTCGGGGCGCCTTAACTTTGAGTCGTTCCTGTTGAGCCCATTGAAGCTCAACATCGGACATCTGGGTTATTTTGGATTCCCCATCTCTCGATCTATATTCTGTGACGGTTTCTATAATTTTTCTCGTGCTTATTAGGCATAAATTTGGAAATTCTGTAATTTTTGCGAAATTTCTACACTTCGAAGGCCGATATCTTAGACACTATTGAAAATTGAAGTTTGAATTTTATGCCATTTTATAAAGCGCAGAAATATAAAACAAATGACACCTCAAACCTCGTGGGAGCACAAAGGAAGCCGGAGCTAGACTAATTTAATATCCGCCATAGAGCAGATTTTCTGACTCAACTTTGCACTGCAATTGCGTCAGCCAATGAGGTCAGAACGAAATCATTGATGGTCTACTATATGCTTTGTTCTATACTCTATCGAATGCGTCATCGATCATTCTTCTATCATTAATAGTTTTTAAGTTATTAAAGTTTTCGTGATCAACACTTTTCGTGACATTCACGATTTAAGCGTGGCACCCTAGTCTCGATACGTAAACGTATTCTACGTCAAAAAGAACATAAATGCTAAACCAACTTTTAAAAATGGCTAAAAAAAGTTAGGCCTATTGAAAAAAAGGGATAAATAAAGAAAGGCATACAATAGGTAATTGCTGTTAGGCCAATTGTTAAAAACATATAATTGATGTTAGGCCTATTATTGTTTTCAGCTAAAAAATGTTAGACATAATGAAAAAAAACCCTAATAAATGAAAGTGCTGATGTTTTCAACAAAAAATTCTAGGCCTTTTGAAAACACTAGCTAATTTATGTTAGGCCTAAAATTATAAAAAAAATTACTGTAAGTATAGTAAACGCCTGTTGAAATCTTATTCATGTTGTTTA
>JAHWFO010048476.1:0-27537 GCA_023313115.1 Rhysida immarginata | reverse complement strand
GAAATAACTTAATTGGCCCTTATGTGTTGCCGCCACGATTGACTGGGAGAACGTATCTTTTGTTTCTGCATTGCCAGAATTACTGGAAGATGTTCCTCGTTTGATAAGATCTAACATGTGGTTCATGCATGATGGCGCTCCAGCATATTTCAGCCATGTTGTGCGAGCACACCTTAATGCTGCATACACGAATCGGTGGATAGTTCGAGGTGGACCGGTAGCCTGGCCTGCAAGATCACCCGACCTTAATCCCTTGGACTTTTTTCTGTGGGGTCATGTGAAAACGATCGTCTACAGCACAGAAGTTCCTAACATTATGGATCTACGACAACGAATTGAAAATGTATGCCAAACCGTTCGTAATTCTGGCGACGAACTCGCTCATGCAACGAGCCGAAGCGTGCGTGCGAGCTGGTGGCGGGCACTTTGAACAATTCCTGTAATATGGAGCCACGGGTTTAGTTGGCTGTATCGCGTAAATAAATCGTTTCCAGACAAAGTGCTATAGAACATTTTCGTCTTCTTTTGACCTGAAGAATATATCACTAAATTTATTGTACATAATTTTGAAACACACTGTATAAACGTATTGCAAACTTGTCTTTGTAGTGGCAAGAACTCGCCAATCAAGCAATTTTTGAATGAAGTTATGGACTTTGAGAATGGTTAAATGAAACTACTGAATTTTGTTTTTATTGAAAAACAAAAGTACGTTCTTCACTAAATAAGTCTTCGAAACTTTATCATAGCATTTAATATTGCTTTTGTTTCTATTATTATCTCGTGAACGCAAAAAAACATAAAGAACTTAAATAATGGAAACATCGTAGCCCGTAATTGAAAATGCGTCGGCATCTTCATTTGTCGCCCGGTAATTTTTAATGGGAGTTGCTATGGCAACCTATTAAGTAATTTTTAAATTTTTTTTCCGCATTTCTCCCCCTTCATCTCCTTTCATTCAACCTCTTGATAACTTTTTTTTCAAGTTTTTAATTAATTTTTTTGAAGTGTCATTCTAGAAGTGCCCGTCCGTATGATATCGATTTCAATGTGGGCTTCTGTTCATTCAACTGAGAGTTTGTTATTACGCTGTTTTAATAAAGCTTCCTGTAAAACCAGGAAGAAGTATGTACCAAATCTTTCAAATCCCTAGTAGAGTTAAGACCCTCTATAGCCTATTGTCCTTGTCAGGTTGTTTGAAAAACAAGTCCGAGTAATAATTCGCCTGCTTTTAGAAAGTGTTTGTGTTCACGCCTGAACGAGTTTTCTACATGATGGGGACTTTTCGAAAACTTGATATCAGCGTGATGTCCCAAATTGCAAGACAAGACGTCTAGAAGAAAGTTGTATAGGGTGGCTCCCATGCCACTATAGATCGCATTAGTAGGTCGTATAACCCCCGCCAGCTTGAATGCAGGACTCGACTCTTGCATGCATGCTTTCATAAAGATGCTGGATGTCGTCTTGGGGTAGGTTATTCCAAGCCTCCTGAACATCTGGCGTAATTGCAGCTGGTATCCAGCGACGATGAACGTTACGTTCCATCATGTCTCACACATGCTCAATTAAATACAAGTCTGGAGATCGTGCTGGCCAGGGAAGTACTGCTACATGCTGTAAGGCTTGCAAGCTAATGCGGACGGGCGTTATCCTGCTGGAAAAACATGTTACCCTCCTATTGCAAGAAGGCCAGAAGAACAGGTTCCAGGACGTGATGGACGTACCGAATGCTTTTTAGTATTCCATCCACAAAATGATCGCACCCCACACAATTACGCAAGGGGTTGGACCTGTGTGCCGTAGACGGATGCACTGTGGATGATGACGCTCTGTAGCTCTTCGCCGCATACGTACACGTCCATCGCTGGTGTGCAGGCAGAATCTGATCTCATCTGACTTCCATTCGGCTCTCCAGTCGGCTCTTTCGTGGCACCACTGCAACCGCGAAGCAGTGTTCTTGCAGACGTGGGATCCATCTCCGCAGTCCTGCAGTTAGCAAACGGTTACCAATGATCCGTCTTGACAAAGCTGGTACCACTTGATTCTCATACAATTCGACGATCTTGGCATTTCTTGTGGTATTCTTCTCCAGGAGAGGCATGGGAGCCTCCCTGTGGAACGTTCTTCTGGACGTATTGTCTTGAAATTTGAATCATTTCTTTTGTGCCGCCAATGCAACATGTGTGCAAAAATTCAAATAAATTGATCCATTACTTGTAGGTGTTGATTTTTTTTACCAGCAGTGTATAATGAGTGTGTATACTATAGAAACGGGCAATTTCTTAATGGTAAACTGGGTCCATTACCTTCTGCTAAAAGTAGGCCGAGTTGACTTTAACTTTGTTAGCAGTCATCTTGTGCAACTTAAGCCTACCACAACATGCATGTTACAACATAAGCCCTTTGGAAATGTTTCCTTTCATGGTCTGTATATTTTCTGCTGACCACCCATTGCTATCTTTAATGTGCTATCAAGGCATTTTCAGAAATTCAGCCACTAACCCTGTTTCAGTGTTTTTTTTAAAGACACCATAGCTAGAACTCTATTAAAGTTGGCTGTGTTAAAGATAGACCGGGTTCTTTTCTAGTGCGTTTTTCACTAGCAATCTCTATCCTGAGGTAGAAGGTGTTTGTTTCTTTGACTTCCATCTGCTAATGGTACCTACACAGAGGGTTGAGTACGTTGAGGTACGTTTTTTTTGTTTACGCCCTGTGTAGGGGATTCTACAAGTGTTCCTTTAATTGTTTTGAGCAGTGTACTTGCATTTTCCGACGCGAAATGGTCCTGTTCCATGATAATAAGACAATGCATATCCAGAGGTCTCACCATCTCTAACATACTAAATAAAAACAGAAAAACCGCAATACCAGAAACATTGTAGGATTCTGGACCCTCGAGACAATGACCCACTCCAAGCAGAACACCTGAGGTTGTAACCAAAGTCAAGCGTCTCGTCTCTGCAGAAAATCCCAATACTCAATGGGCTCTCGCAAATAAGATAGGGGTATCACAGTCAACGGTACGCAACATGATCCACAAAAATCTGGTTAAGCTTCCGAAACCTGTATGGGTGCATTAGGATAAAGCTGCGAGTCAAACGTCCAAGTCATAAGACATACCCGCGAAATCTCCAGATGCATCCCCCGTGGATTATTGCGGCTTTGGACTGCTGAAACGCGCCCTTGGAAGTAGACGACCCCGTACATTGGACGGTCTATGAAAAGCCTGTGAAGAGGGGTGGGCACAGATCGGCCTAAATACTCTGTGGTGAAGTCTTAATGAATGGAAACTACGATGCAGAGCCGTAGTTCGACACCGTGGGCACCAGACAGAACGTCAGCGAACGTGAAGGCGGGGTTTCTTATAGACTTATGATGCTTGCAAATCGTTTAGTTGTAACGTACTCCACCCTCTGTACAACTCAGTTGCAAAAATATACGATCACCTGACTTTTTATGTTACCCTTATTTTATTTTTAAGTATGTAAATAAAATAAAAGAGCGAATCCAATTCTACATTTGTCTAAAGGGTTTTAGACTGTTAGAAGATTCTTGGAAAATATGCTAAATTGTTACATGATTGTAATGGGTAAAATAAATTAATAACTGATTATCCATGCGTTGCAAAAATATGCAATCGCCCTTTCATGCGTTACAAAAAATTTCCGTTCAGTACTTGGTGTTTCCACCTTTAGCAGAAATAACGGCCTGCAAACGATTTGGGATGCTTGAAATTAGCTTTTCACATTCATCAGCCCGGATTTTCTCCCATTGAGTTTCCACGACATTTTTCAATTCCTCTCTTGTTCCGGTCTTCTTCTTGTTGACAGCTCGTTTCAAAATTCTCCAAAGATTCTCAATTGGTGAAAGATCTGGACTGTTCGAAGGCCAGTTTTCCAGTAGGTCGATGCCTCTCACACGAAGCCATGTCGTTGTTGTCCGAGCTCGATGTGGCGCTGCCCCATCTTGTTGGAAAACCACTTTTCCATCTCTGCCTAGCTTTGGTAAAGATGGGAGTAAACATTCCTCCAAGATGTCTTGATAGAAAGATGCATTTACCGTTCCACTGATGAATCAGGGAACTTTACACTTTTACTGAGACATTCCGGTGCGTACGCTTCAGTCTTCTTACGGATGACTTTTCGGTCTTCTTCACCACAGCAAACCATAAACTTTGACTCATCACTAAAGATGACGGGTCTGCATTTCTCCAAGGACCATTGAAGATGCTCATTAGCCCACTTGCATCTTTTCATCATTTGGAGATTTGTTAGTAAAGGTTTTACTTTAGCAGTGTAAAACCCAAAACCTTTCTCCCGTAGTCTTCTTCTTGTAGTGGCGTTTGAAACAACAACGCCAGTTTTTTCATACCAGTCTGTTGTGGCTTCGGATGTGGTAACGTGACGTTTGCCTTTTAAAATTTTTGGAAGGAGTTTTTCATCTCGCTTTGATGTTTTGCCGTGGACGACCACTCTGCTTGCTTGCCGAAGGGGTTCCTGTTGTTTTCCATTCCTTGATTATGTCCACCACTCCACTTTGAGAGATTTTTAAATCAGCAGCAGCTATTTTACGAGTTGAAAGTTTTTCCAAATGTTTCTGCACCACTAAATTGCGAAGTTCTTCACTAGTTGTTTCACCACGTTCCATTTTGGCAGTTAAAAAATCTGTCTTGGATATTTTCGATATCAAGAAAATATCCAGCTAGTTCTCCACAGTATACAAGTCCATATAAATTAAAAGAATTGCGGAGCTTTTAGTTTATGCAAATTAACTAGCAGTTTTAAAGACCCTGTCTATTACTTAAGAGGTGATCGTAAATTTTTGTAACACGTAAAAGGGCGATTGCATATCGTGTAACAATTTAGTATTATTTTTCCTAGAACCTTCTATCTATCTAAAACCCACTAGACAAATGTAGATTTGGATTCGCTCTTTTACACGTTTTACAAGCTAAAAAATAAAATAAACCATTAAGGAATGACATAACCAAGTACCGAAAGGTTAAACTAAACCATTCGCGGAACTATATTTTTAAACCGCCCTATGTTAACATTGGAAGTTTCTAATGGACCATTATGATACCATTAAACCCCGTACCTTTGAAATAATTTCAACTATCATTAATTTTACGTTATATTCATTCATGACACATCATTCCAAGTTGTTTGATATATTACATGCAATATTTTAGCATTGAATGTTCCAATGAACCATAATGGTTCCACTAAACCAGGTTCCTTGAAACCAATTTCGACTATCGTTAATTTTACGTTACATTCATTCTTGACACATCATTCCAAGTCGTTTGATATATTACATGCTATATTTTAGCATTGAAAGTTCCAATGAACCATAATGGTTCAAAAACCAGGTTCCTTGAAAATAATTTGGACTATCATTAATTTTACGTCATATTCATTCATGACACATCATTCCAAGCGTTTGATATATTACATGCCATATTTTAGCATTGAAAGTTCCAATGAACCATCATGGTTCCACTAAACCAGGTTCCTTGAAACCAATTTGGATTATCATGAATTTTACGTTATAATCATTCATGGCACCTTATTCCAAATCGTTTGATATATTACATGCCATATTTTGGTATTGAAAGTTCCAATGAACCATAATGGTTCCACTAAACCAGAATGGTTCCACTAAACCAGGTTCCTTGAAACCAATTTGGACTATCATTACTTTTACGTGATATTCATTTATGATACATCATCACAATTTGTTTGATATATTACATGCCATATCTTATCACTGAAAATTTTTGAAGTTGTCATAAAGGTACCATTAGTGCACGTGCCAATGTTTCGATTGCAACAATTTTCAAAATGGTTCATTTCCTGAACCATATTCATTGGCCGAAATAGTAATTTATATTCGCTTGTATCTCGCCATTAAGATTTGTTTGACATATTACTTAATATATCTGTCCATTGAAAATTGCTAGGTGGGGTCGTGATGGTACCATTTGTGGACGTGCTAATGAACCGATTTAGATAAAATTTATGATTTTTTCATGGCATGTACCATATTCATCGACTGACGAAAACAGATTTTGAAAATCTTTCATAACCTCGGAGGAGTTTGAGTTACAGACAGACAGACAGACAGACAGACAGACGGACAGACAAGTTTCCCACACTGATAGCATAAAGCACCTTTCGGTACTTAATAAGGTTAAGCATAAGAAGTCAGGTGATCGTATATTTTTGCAACTGAGTTGTACTTAGGACGAGATCTTGCTCCTTTCTAATTCTTAGGGAATTATTGAACATCTTTCGGAAAGGGCGCATAGTTACTCTTCCCAAAACGTGTTCAATATTGCCATGATTTCAGGCTTAACCTTGTCAGCTAACTTCATAGACGTGTTCAGTCGTTTAGTGAATATTCAATACTAACAAAGGGTCAGCTGTATTCGAATAAATGTAGTAATTATCTTCTTACTAAATGTAGTAATTCAGATAAAAAGGAAGAATTTTTTTCCCCGAGACATTCACGCAATTGATAGCCACTTTAAAGAAATTCTTATTAAAAAATGCAGTGGTCCTTGTAAATTAAAGTCTCGCGGCTATTAAACGTGAAACATCTGCTAATGGGCCTATTTTCCTTAGGAGCAAAGAAAAAGTCCAATTTTGTCACGTTTCCTGCGATCGTTGTTTTTCTTTCCCCATCATGCTCTCGGGTGAGACTGTGTTCGGGGGGGTTGGAGAGAGGAGGGGCAGGGGATCGAGTGTCATGCGCACTGTGCGCATGAGCTGAGTTATCTCGTGCAAAACACGGACGGGGCCACCTGCCATCTCAACATTAACAAAACAAAAACATGGAACTTTGGAGCTTTTTTTTCCCTCCCCCTCCTCTTTGCGTTGTTTGTAAGCGAATGAGAAACGACCTGGTGGCAAGTGCGCATGGGCCTCGGCTCCATTTTTTTTTTCTCCTCCTACTCCTTCTCCTCCCCCCCTCTTCCCTCTTTTTCTTTATTTCTCCTTGTGTTGCCACTCTTTTATCCTTCGCTCGTGTTGAGTGCACGTGCGTTTAATGTAAACTGCGAAACACCCAATTTTGGAAATGGGGATTTCAAAAAAAAAAGGAAAATGATATACGCGTTTTGGTCTGTATGAATTTCTGGAGAGTATTTTTAGCGGAAATGTTTTTGTAGAACATGGCTCACTGATGTCTATGGGATGTTTGCATTAAGTTATGGTGATGGGATTAGAGATGCCATTTAGCGAGATTAACGAATGGGTTGCACGTGCGAGATCTTTTCAGTGATATAATTCATTAGAACGTTATCTTCATGTGTAAGTGTTTGGTGGATTCATTCGATTCGATGGTGCGACGAGCATTCGGGTGATGTGAAATTGACGTTCAATTTTACTTGATTAAACCGTTGTTAAGCGTTTCTACTAAATCATCCCATCAGTTTGTGTCCGAGAAATACCTAGCTCCCATTAGTAAGTGACGAACATAACTTTGGACCAGAAAAAAATGGAAACGTTTCTGCCTCAGAGCAATAGTAGTTCAGCCACGGATAAAGGACGGCGTGATTTGGGTGTTCAGTGGGCTTGAGATTGGGGCTCTCAATCAGCTCTGTTGTCTTGAAACAAGTCGTGTACAGACCTTGCTTTATGGCAAGGAGCATTGTCATGTTGATACAGAAAAGGCCCATCCTCGAACTCTTCCAATAATGTTGGCAGTGCACAGTTGTCCAAGATGTCTCGATAAGCATTAGCATTTATCGTGGGTACCAATTGATTTATCGTGCAATTGAATGGCAGTATTTACGAGGCCTGTCTAAAAATTATCCGACCTTTGGCCATAAAAAATATTCTGAATACCGAACGGAGTTGGGACCCTAATCTCCTTCAAAGTAGGCCCCTTGGGCTTGCACACACTGAGCCCACCGACCCTTCCACTGCTGGAAACACCTCTGGAAGTCTTCTTTTCGAATGGCGTATAGCTCCGTTCAGCATTATCTCTTCTCTACTTTCAAAACGGGGTCCTTTCAATGGCGTCTTCAATTTTGGAAACAACCAGAAGTCGCAAGGAGCCAGGTCTGGAGAGTAGGGAGGTTGGCGAACGGTTGTAATTCCATGTTTGGCTAAGAAAGTGAGGATCAATTGGGATGAATGTGCAGGGGCGTTGTCATGATGCAAGTGCCAGTTGTTCGCCGTCCACATGTCTGGTCTTTTGCGCCGAACTGCGTCACGGAGTCGCCGGAGAACATCTTGATAGTACTCCTTTGTCACTGTTTGTCCTTCCGGTGCGTATTCGTGATGCACAATTCCACGGACATCAAAGAAAACAGTCAGCATCACCTTGATTTTGCTTCGCACCTGCCGCGCTTTCTTAGGCCTTGGAGAATCGGGATGCTTCCATTGCGACGACTGTCTTTTTGTTTCTGGGTCGTACCCGTACACCCATGACTCATCTCCAGTTATCACGGTGTTCAGAAACCCAGGATCAGTGTTGGCGGTGTCCAGAAGATCCTGCGCAATGTCAAAACGGAGGTCTTTTTGTTCCGGCGATAACAACTTCGGTACGAATTTCGCAGACACTCGGTTCATGTTCAAATCATCACGCAAAATTGCATGTGCAGAATCTTTACTCACTCCAACCCCTTCTGCAATCTCCCGCACTGTCAAACGACGATCTTCCATCACCAAATTTCGCACCCTCTCAATAACAGCTGCACTCCGAGCAGTTTGGGGCCTGCCACAACGCCGCTCACTCTCAGCTGATGTGCGGCCATCTTTGAATCGGTTAAACCACTCCTTAATTTGTGTTACACCCATCCGCATCTTCTCCAAACACCTGCTGAATTTTACCAATTGTTTGGCTTTGAGAATCACCAAGCTTTTGACAGAATTTGATGCAGTGTCTTTGCTCAATTCGTTCAGTCATCTTGCGAGAAAACTAAATCCGACGAACACTAGGAACAGCACCTTACTTGGCGAGCACTAGCCGCGGACTGGCACAAGCGATCGCGGTGGAAAAATTCAAGCATGCGCATTAAGGTTCCTCCTTCCACTGTACACAGTGTTGCCGCCTTAGAATCACTACTTTGCGCGGGAAAAATCAAGATCGGATACTTTTTAGACAGGCCTCGTACAGGTTTAAATTTAGATCTATGCCCATCTTGAACATTGAATATGCCGTTCGCCCCTCCATTAATTTGTGACGTCGCCCCTTTGGGAGTAGTTATTATAATTATCCCAAACAGGGATAACCAGGATATATTCCTAGGTTCGTAAACAAATAGTAAGTTTAGTCCCATCAAACCTAACCTAACCTAACCATATTTCTGTATGTAAGGGCGAGAAGCCTCTTGTGTGGTATACATAAGGGTCGTACAAATGAAAACGAAAATTATTTATTCTATCCAAAGTGTGTACAAGGAATTTGAAACCATTCCAAACACCTCTTCCTTCATTTCATCGTTCGATTGTAACCTGCGGCCTCCTTTCAGATTTTTCTTGAGATCCCCAAACACGTGAAAGTCACATGGGGATAAGTCAGGGCTGTAAGGTGGATCCTGCATTGCTTCCCAGTTGAACTTTTTGATGAGGTCTACCGTTGCTTTCGAGGTGTGCGGACGCGCTTTGTCGTGGAGAAGAAGCACTCCTTCTGTAAGAAGTCCAGGATGCTTGCAGTGCCTTCAATGTTTCCCCATATCGTGCTGCATTAACTGTGGTGCCTTTTTCAGGAAAGTCCAGTAAAATCGGGCCTTTCCGATAAAAAAACATGGTACTGTTTGCGATTGCTTTTGATTTTTTCGGGGGTGGTGACCCATAATGCTTTCATTGACGACTTTGACGTTTGCTTTCGGGCTGGAAATGAAAGCACCAAGTTTCATCCCCTGTAACGATTCTGTCGAGAAAGCTCACTTCTTCCTGTTCATAGCGAGTCAAATGACGCGGGACCCATTGTGCACAGATTTTTCTGTAGTGCAGATGGTTCCTGATAATGGTGTGAACAGTTTCACGACTAAGGCCAGTTTTAGCAACCACGACAACGATTGTCACTCTTCTGTTTTCCTTTAAGACAGCGTCAATTTTGGCTTTGGAATCATCCGTGATGGCGCGGTTTGCTTGTCCAGGTCGTTGATCATCTTGCAGTGATGACCGTCCCTCCGAAAACCTCTTGCTCCATGCCCAAACTCGAGTGAACGTTAGGCAGTCATTTCCATAGACGTTCTGCATACGACGATGCATTTCAGAAACTGGAACTCCTTCACATGTCGAAAATGGAATTCCTGCTCTCTGTTCCTGTTTCGTTGATTCCATTTTGTTGTTTGGACGAAGCGATCACTCGCAGAGCTTCGAAGCGCGAGCTATCGTTCTTTCTCACGTGATGCAACACTTGCAACCTATTGTTCAATTTGCACGTGGGGTTTCGCAGTTGTTGAAAACAAAAACTTACGATCCTACACAAATTTTCATTTGAACGTCTCTTATAGATAGATAGATAGATAGATAGATTAGATTAGATAAAAGGTATTACCATAGTCCCGTGAGAATCAGTTATCCAAGAATCCAAGTTCGTCGTGTCTCCTTCTTTGAATTCTGGTTACTACTTGCCTGCTGAGTCTCTTTTAAAATAGAATTCCATTATACAATTAAGCAATTTAAAGCATTTTGCCAATACGCAATAAAATTTATATATCAAATCTCGTGTTCGAATAACACACAATAAGCAATAAGTTCCTTAAATATGATTCCGGAACAGTCCTTATATTTAAGGAACTTATTGCGGACAGTCCTTATATTCCCTCGGTCAGGGTCCAACTTTCCAGTCCTTTGGACTAGTCCAAGCCTTGCGGGCCACAATTCCTTTGTAAAGATAAATTCCTCTGGGAAAAATTCCCCTTCCGGGCTTTACTGTATTATAAACTCTTTTTTGGAACGTAATATAGTGTGCCAAGAATAATAAGTCAAGATCCCATAGTAAGAAACACATAGCTTGCCATCATCTGAGGATCAACAAAAGGCCCATCCAGCCAAATTTAATATCGCGTTTAATATGTGATTGTACGCAATCAGCTATTATTCATTTAAAAAGCGATCTTTGATCTACCAACTCGTGCAATCCTGCCCGGGATTATACAGTCTCCAGCGATATCAGTGGTTATGAATCCTGGAATGTTTCAACTTCTTGATCAGCGAACTGATGCAATTGAGGCATCTCTGGATAATTCTTGAGTCGGCGTTCATTGTTCATCAGATATTGGTCCAAATCTCTTAATGCGAGATACACTATTCGAAGCTTAGTTGCATCTGAGTTTAGTTAATGCTGATAGTCTTCTGACAATGTGTCTGCCATTCTTCTTCGTCCTCGAGCAGCCCTAGAGCTTTTGCAGCCCCCTCGAAAGTATCTTGCAATACACCAGTAGCTCTTCGAAGATTTTCAAATGATTTTAGATCACAATCATAGCATAGCAATCGATCCTGTCGAATTTCATACTCCGTTGGATTCGTATAGGGTTCTTTGACCTCCACCAAATTTTCTTTTCGTCGCGCTATTACCCTATTCATCAGGAATCGTTAATCACACTGTTTATTGGCCAACCACTCTCTAAGAGTGAAGGCCTTTGTTTTCGTTTCAGAAACTCAAATTTTTTTTTTTTTTTGCTGAAATCGACTTAAAAACTCATGATTCGTAAAGATATGTTGAAATTTTGAATAAAACATTTTCCGTCTGTACGTATGTATGTATGTACGTATATGACCAATTTTGTGCAGCTAACTCCTTTGAAATGGCAAATAGCCGAACCAAATAAAAATTATACATACTTAGAGGCTTCCTTAAATTGTGCCTTAGCGTATATTTTATGTCAATTGGGTAAGCCTTTTTCGAGATATTAATTATTTTCTAAAAATTAAAAAATGGCTGTAGCGTTCAAACGAGTGAACTAAACTCAATAAACTCGACATATACATACTTCTCTCATTAAGGCAAATTTTTTTTGTAAATGACTTGTTTGGCTGTGATGATGGAAACTTTCAATGCTAAGATATAGCATGTAATATATCTTACAACTCGTAATGCCCATAGCATTTGTTATCCATAGCTAATTGTTATCAAGAGTAAATTGCTGTTAGGCTTAAGATTATCAATATCTGTCTTCTGATAGACATATTGTTTTCAAAGCTAATTGTTCGTAACTAATCGTTCGCTTCGTCAGTTGATGATTATGTAGAAACGCTTTATCAATAGAATATGAAGAAATAATAGATGCTTACACTGGACGATTCAATAACTAACGTTCACTTCGTTTAGCATTAGCGTATGAATGCTTATTAATCATTCTTGTTAATTATACAGGGTGCCAGATATTTTGAGATCTGATGAGTGTGGTTTATAGGTAAGTAATAGGAGGGAGGGGAATTCAATGCCGCGCTCTAATTGATTTTAACCGCCAAATTTAAGGTCATCCATTTGCTAACTCGAAAACTATTAAAGATAGAGAAAAATTTTCTATTGCTACCCTGTACAGCAACACCACATTCGCCTAAAAACAATTTTTAATTGCACCCTTCGTCTTGAAAAATTTTGAGAAAATAGGCGAGAGGTATGGTTGAGGTGGTCAAGTTGGCTGAGGTTTCTAACACATTTGAATTGCTCCATTGGGAAGGGGAAGCACACTCTTGAGTGACTGTTTCTTGCCCATTTTCTTAAAATCTTTCAAGGGGAAGGGCGTGATTATAAATTGTTTTTAGACTAATGTGGTGTTGCTCTATGGGGTAGCAATTAGAGATGTACCGATACCGATGCCGATGGTATCGAGTACTTTAAAGTATCGAGAGTATCGGATAGCGGTATAGAGTATTTTTTTAAATCTTGTTGTTAAGCTTGTCTTTATCGAAATAACTAATCTATTTTTAAGTCCGAGTTCACTCACGAGGCTGATGAAATTAATGAGAAAGATGAAGGATACCGAGTCAGTTTTCGGTATCGTTTATAATCGAGAAACGGTGATAGTTGCGGTTTTCGCGTGAAATGGTGAAAGGATTCGTTCTCCAGTTCGATGAACTGGCACAGGAGGAAAAAACCAATAGAAAACTAGGTGGGGGGCACTATTAAAATAATAAAACTTAAAAAAAATAAATTTAAACTCCAAATAAAAACAATAATGAAAAATAATTTCAAAAAGAAAGATAAAGAAATAACTGTAATTTGTTATAATTTTTCAATTGAAAGGAAAAATTCTGCGACCCGGATTCGAACCAGGAACCTCGACTATCATGGCCGATGCCTCTGCCAATTGGGCTATCGCTACTTGTGAGTTCATCAACTTTCTGATGGTTTGGAGTAGAGATATTCTCGATCTGCGGACCAGGTTCCCGTCTCCCATTGGGCTTTCAACCGTGACAACTTGGTTGTCTTTAAGACACCTTGAGACAGCTTGATAGAGGCACCGGCCATGATAGTCGAGGTTCCTGGTTCGAATCCGGGTCGCAGAATTTTTCCTTCCATTTTTCAAATGAAAAATCATTATCTATGCTTGGAGACGCATCTCCAATTAATAATTATTATTATTCTAATTTGTTTGTTAAGTAGCGAAAGCATACAGCTATTTACTGGTTTTACTATATCGGTCTGTCCCTTTAATATATATTTTTAATATTTTTTGACATAGATGGTTAAAATTTGGAATGTAGTTTACAATGGGCATGCGCAACTTCACTATTTAGTTTATTGTATTTTCGATTGACTCAGTGGGATCGAAAGTACGAGGATGAAATTTATAAGAGACGATTTGGTCGATATGTTAGAAACTTATTTAAAGGGGTGAATTTGGTAAGCAGCTTCTCTAGGCATTATCTGCATTAAAGAATCACTTAAGAATGGATATTGAGGGATTGTATTTTAAGCCACATCTCATACGTTTAGATTATTAATCTACATTAGTATGAAGTTTGGATCATCTTCTTCCAGTGGGGTCGGAAAACTAAGGATACTGGTTACCTGGACTTTATAAATATATTAGGATGCGAAACAAAAGATGTGATATATCATTCGATCGAAAGAGATGCGAAACAAAAGAAGGTAGAGTTCATTTCCATTTTCTAAGTATTACATTCCAGAAATCAATTTTCGAATTTAAAAAAAAAAAATGGGGGTTGAATTGTTAGGATAAAAAGGATAAAAAATAGACGAACTCCGTTACTTCCCTATACCCTCCGAGGAGGAATTAATTTCTTGTTATTTATTTCAAGAATCAGGAGAACGAATAAAATGCTAACAATTTCATTAAATAATTTATCAAAAGCCAATTAGTCTTTATTAAGTAAAATAATTTATCAAAATCCGCTATAAAAATTCAATAAAACTTTTTCATCAAAAATACAAGATGCTATAAATTTTTTATCATACAATTTAATCTAATGTACTAACTTGTAGCAAATTAAAATATTAAAACTCTTGCCATCTTGGATGAGTTTTTTTTATAATGAAATAGGAAAAGTTATATTAGACGAAACGCATAATCCATCAACTTAGTCTGAATTAAAGTAAGGAATGAGGGTCTCTATTATATATTATTATTATTATTATTATCATTATTTGGGGAAGCCAAACTCGGATCAAGTCCGGAAGCCAATCCCAGAGGCGGACCCAAAAGAGGGCCAAAGCCCAAGGGACTCAAATGCGAGGGAGGGAAAGTTATGCACTCGTGGGAGTATTGATGTTTGGGTATAGGAATTTCCTTACTATGTGACAGGTGTTTAGAATTGTGGCTTTCTGTAAGGTTTTGTATAAGTGTGGGTTTAAATTTAGTGTTGACAGGCTTTTGTGTAGCGAGTGTGGAATAACCCCAGTGGCAGAAACAACGATAAGAACAATGTGTACTCTGTTAACTCCCCAAAGGCGTTTTATTTCATGTGCAAGATCCGTATATTGAGTGATTTTGTCAGTGTATGTCTTTTGTAAATTGTGTGTGTTGGGGATGGAGATATCAATTATGTAAGTCACTTTGTTTTGCTTATCTACTAGTGTACTGTCTGGTCTGTTATGAGGGATAGTTTTGTCAGTGATTATAGCTCTGTCAAAATATAGTTTATGTGTGGTGTTCTCTAAGACAATGTCGGGGATATATTTATAGTAAGGAGTGTGAATGTCCCTTAGCTTGTGTATCTTAGCTAAATGTTGATGTATAATGTTGGCTACCTGGTTATGTCTATGTAAATAATCTCTCTGCGTGAGTATTTTGCAACTGGATATGACGTGTTGGATGGTTTCCTCTGCGATATGGCATTTCCTGCAAGACCCGTCAGTCGATTCTTTGATAATATGTTTTCTGTAGCTTTTAGTGTTAATAACCTGGTCTTGTATGGCAATCATGGTTCCTTCAGTTTCCCCAAAGAGTTGCTTTGCGAGCCATGATTGAAGTTTAGTGCATGTTGTAGGAATGTTATGGGTGTTCTGCATGCTGTTCAGATTCAGAGGTGTGTATTTTTTATCAGCCATGCAGACTGCTTTGTGTAATGGTGATGTGTGTTGTTTAGAGTGCAAGAATTCTCTGGGTGACTGAGTCTGTTTCTGGTGTAGATCTGTTATGTCAATAAGACCTCTGCCTCCCTCTGAACGAGGCAGGGTGAGTCTTTCAATAGCTGTGTGTGGATGGTGCTTTCTGTGCTTTGTATATTATTATTATTATTATTATTATTATTATTATTATTATTATAAGCAAGAGCACGGTGGAGTATATCTTCCCCTCCATTGAAGGGGGAGAAAGCAGCTTTTAAAGTTTAAACTAAAGCCAAGATTGAAAAGGCCTAAGAGCAATCGTGCAGGCAGGACTCGACGAAAAATGTATTCGGCGCTGGAGGAAATGTATGCAGAAATATATTTTATGTAAGAAATTAAAAAATTTTTCCCACTGAAATGCGTATTACTTTTATTGAAGCTTATAAGAAAACTGTTTTTAGATTACCGATTGCGTGTGTGGTGGTGGGGAGGGGGGGTGCGGCGTATCGGCCACTGCGGCGTTACTACCGAAAATTACGGTAATTCATTCAAATTCTCTAAAACTGCAGTAAATACAGGTTATTAGAATTTATTTTTTAATTTATGGTATTGTTTGTTTACTTCTTAAAATAATTTTTTGGCTTTGCAGATTGGTTAGGTTGAGTACTCATAATACTCATAATACTTTTTACGAATACTCGATAGTTCCAGTATCGAGTACTCGAAGAGTATCGGACATCACTACTAGCAATCGGAAATTTTTCTCTATCTTTATTAGTTTTCGAGTTAGCAAATGGATGACCTTAAATTTCGGAGTCAAAGTCAAATTTGAGTGCGGCAATGAATCCCCCCCCCCCCTCACATTCATCTGATCTCGCTCACCTGGCAGCTTTGAGATATCTGCCATGTTACTAGACTTTTTGGACACCCTGTATAATGAAAACATTGGTGTTCATGTATATTATTTGTAATGTAAAACCGCACAAGTAAAATGTGCTTTATGACTTGACTAGGGCTGCTAGTACAAAGGCGCCATCTACCACTGCGCCATTTTCTGTATTGCGCCCATTCGATTGCTTTACGAAACGGTAATTGCCATGGTTTGTTTTTGTTGAGATATAAAATAAATTATATAATTATATCACAATCCTCAGTATACCATTTTATGATTATATTATTAACTTGTGTTTACTTTCTGTGTATACTTACCAAGCATCTCAACAAAAGGAAGGCCTGCCTTGATATATTATTTATAAAGTCTTTTATTCAAAAACAGACTTGCACATTGTAAAAGATAAAAATCTCTTTGAGTAGACAGATATCCATTTTTTAGCAGTGCTCTAATAGAATTTTATATTTTAAAACGAAGACACTTGACATTCTTCGCATAAGAGACGCTCGACATAACGAGATCCTATATGCATAAAAGCTGGTCTCAAATTTCTCCTGCAAATAAAGATGCAAATATTAAATAAATAAATAAATAAAAGCTCTTCAAATGTCCATAAATAAAGCCGATTCACCATATTTGATTCTTTTTGCTTTTCCTTTTTCTTCTTGTCTTGATCAATATTCACGAAGCTCTCCGTCTCGCTCTTTCTCTTTCTCTCTCTCTCGCTTTGTCTTCCGATTCGGTTTCAAAAGCAGATGTCAAAAACTTGTCTGTAATGATTTCCCATTTCACCTAACGAGCCCCCCTTAATAAATTGCGCTTAACCTTCACTTCCGGTTGAATGGAGCGGTGTGCGGAGGGTAGGGGAGGGGTAGGGAAGCGATGCCAGGCGGCAGTTGGAGGAAGTACAAAAGCAGCAGGCATGTGAACATTTAGCCTTGGCGAGGTTGCTGAATCCCGCTTTAAGCCGTTACTACCGCTTTCTGCGCTTAATGTCTCTTCATGGCGTGGGATGTCGATTATTAGCGCAGATAATGAAATGTCTTTAAAGAAGTTGTACTAGCTCGATGTGATAACTGTATTTTTAATGCTAATTAGAAAATTTTTCTATCACTCATCAGTTTTTAGAAAATCGCGCAGATTTCCAAACTTTTGTACGCCTATAAATACGTTTTGAAATGCGGGAAACAATTGAACGTTGAGCTTTCGGCATATTAGATCCGTTTTGCCGAGAACTTTCTTTTGTATGTGGCATCTGGAAAGTCCCGAATGAGGGTCCAGCAGTTAGGGCTCTTGGTGGAACCTTTTTAGAAGTTCATCACTATCACCAAGGTTGGAAGGAGAAAAGTCCAGGTGGGAATGCAGAAACTTTAGTGGGTCATAAAATGCTTGCAGATGCTCATGAACAAGTTCGGCGTAGTTGGGTTCCCTTGTTCTTTCCCAAAAACCCGACCGCTACAACCTACAGAGCTTTCCAGGCTATTGGTTCCAGTGGGTGCAATGCAGTTTCAAACCCGTTATCAGTCATTAGCTCCCTGATTTGAGGGCTGACATAAATGCCTTCCTCTATTTTCTGTTTCAGATGCTTAAATTCCAGCTGAAGAAGCTGGGATGAAGATGAGTGTGGCTAAAACCGAGATTCTGGTCCTTTCAAGACAGCCTGCTCAGTGCGCTCTCCATGTTAGGGGAGCCTCATTGAGACAGGTGGAGAAATTCAAGTATCTCGGGATTGCATTCACGAGTGATGGACGGCAGGAGAAAGAATTGGATGCTCGGATCGGTGCAGCAAGCTGTGTCAGACGTGAACTGTGGCGATCCGTGGTAACGAAACGCCTGCTGGGTAACAAAGCCAAGCTCTCCGTCTTCAAATCTATCTTTGTCCCCATTCTCACCTATGGTCATGAGGCTTGGGTAATGACTGAAAGAGTGCGATCGCGGGTATAAGCGGCCGAAATGAGGTTTCTGTGAGGTGTGGCAGGTGTTACCCTACTAGATAGAGTGTACAGCAGCACAATAAGGGAATCTTTAGGTGTTGAGCCGCTACTTCTCCGAATTGAGAGATCTCAGTTGCGCTGGTATGGCCACGTGATACGGATGCCGCAAACTAGTCTTCCTAGGCAGTTGTTATTTTCCAAGCCGGTGGGTAAGAGACCAAGGGGTCGGCCTAGAATCAGGTGGCTAGACTACAAGAAGAATCTGGGTTCGAGTCGCTTGGATATTACCAGGAAGGACATGCGCCTGATGGCGGAAGATCGCGATCGCTGGAGATCCTCCATAGGGCTACTGCCCCCGCGACCCTAACGGATAAGCGGGTTTGAAAAGTAAGTAAGTATGCTTAAATTCCGAGCCCTTGATGTTGAAGATGTCTTGAGTGATGGTAATACTAAACTTAATAAACATTCATTTCATTGACAAAATTTGGATCTCTTATTATATGCGATTTTAAGCCTGGATTCCACATCACCAGAAACAGACTACAGAAGCTCAAATGTGACGTCACTTCCTCGTCATAACGTACTGCTCGGCAAATTGTCAGCAGAAAAGTAGAACAGACAGAATTTCCTTGTTTAAGTTTCTGCATTTCATGCTGTTGTACTTTCAAGCAATCACATGTCACATTTTTCTGTGACGTCATGAACTCAAGTGAAAATCAATATGTGAAGCGAAACGTCGAATTAGAAATGTTTTATAAACAACCGCAAGAGACCGCTGCAATCTACAAAACTCTCCCGGATTTCTGCAGTAATGGAAACAAAATAGAGCAGAAGGCAGACAGCAGCAGATTGTTCTGTTTCTGTTGTCTGTTTTTTTTTGTTTTCATGGTAATGGGGAATCAAGCTTAACTCCACGTTTGAAGTTAAAAATTCTATGAAAAGCTTTTTTAAAAACTTATTTTTTTATTTTGTTTACACTGCAGTACGTTTATTTCAGTTGATAAAAAGAGGACGGTTAATCAGCGCCATACAAGCGCTGTGGCAGAATTGAGACAATACAGATCATGATCTGGTGTAGTAATTGAGCAATTCGTATTACAATCGTCCCTCCGCTAGTCGGTATTCCACGAGTCGGGAAGTCCCAGAAGTCAGGAGGTTCCAGAAGTGGGCAAGGGCCTGGAATCGAGATTGCCGACTTGAGGAGGAACGACTGTGAAACACGTTCTAGTGAACCGATTTAAATTTTTTTCTTTAATATACCTTATCATCGGTACTGAATATGTCTATCAAGTTTCAGCTCACTAGCTTCTCGGGAAGTGGGTTTAATATTGATTGCAACATTTACCATGGAGATAAACTTGTTGGGGAGTTAACTGAAGATGTAGGAAAAATGAGAACGGATTAAATTCTAAGTTCACTCTGCATCCGCCTTTTTAATCTACGGACCATAACTATTAACATAAGGCATGTTCAAATGAAAGTGATTCGGGCTGTAGCGCGCGAGCACGTGAGTGCGCAGACACAAGGCAAACGGGTGATTGTTGATGTATCGTCTGCTTGTTCTGATAAGCAATGCTGTGGGAAGTTACGTTAGGCTTATGCTGGTATTTCGTTTGTGTTTCAATGGACCCTCCTATTAACTTTCCGTCCAAAACTGATCAACGAGTGGTGATAATGTTTCTGACAGCTGAGGACATTCCACCATTTGACATTCATGCTCGGATGTTGAATGTTTATGGAGAAGCATGTGCCTCGAAAGCAACCGTGGTCATCACCAATCATTGAACACAGACATGGATAATCAATTCGTGAGGACAGGCGGATTAGCATACGGTCAGTTACGAAGGATGACAATGTCAGTATTAGTTCCTGGGATATGGCAAGGTCTGCTGTCAGTGGGTACCCCGAATGCTCACGAAAGAGGGGGAAGCGTTTTTGAAGAAGATTATCGCGGTAGATGAGACCTGGTGCCATTAATGGGAACCCTCCGAGAAGGTATCCACAATGCAGTGGAAACATCCATGGTCACCACGGCTTAAAAATTCAAGTCGCAAAGTTCGGCCGGGAAGGTTATGCTTGCGTGTTTCTTTGATTCCGATGGTCCTCTGCTTTTGGAGTTTATGGAACCCAAAACCCGTATTAATGCTATCTCTTAATAAGACACTGCAGAACTTGCGTTAAGCTGTGAAAAACAAGCGTCCTGGTAAGCTCAGTGATGGGGTGGTTCTCCTCAAGGACAATGCTAGTCCACATATTGCGAGACTGGTGCAGGAAGCTGTAGCCAAAATGCGGTGGCTAGTTCTAGTTCTGCCACACCCACCTTATAGCCCAGACCTCTCACCATGTGATTTTCATGCGTTTAGTCCTTTAAAGAAGGCACTAAAAGGTCGACGAATCGCCAGTGATGAGAAGGTGAAGGACGCTGTTCGGGCGGTGGGAGTCCTGTATTGCGGCAGGTGGAGAGTTTTTAGGACTGCGCGTCTATAATAGTGACTAAGATGTTCTTCTTTTATACACTGAGTGAGCTTATTATTATAACCACTTGACATGTTTATGCAAATGCGCATACGGACGTCGCCACAATGTTGCTAGCAGGTCGGACCAATATAAAAAGGGAAGCTGAGTGTCGTCGCCAACAGTAGACGTGTTCCATTCTTCAAATATGGGTAAACGACGCAATTTAAGCCTTCGAACGCGGGATGATTGTAGGTGCTCGAAGCTATGGAGCGAGTATCAGCGAAATAGCAGCATTCGTGGGGTGCTCAAGAGCAGCCGTCGTTAAAGTATTTAAAGACTGGACGGTTAGCCGGAAGACGGGGTTTGAACGTTCGCGTTGTGGCCGCCCGCGGATGGTTAATGATCGGACAGAACGGAGACTGTCACAACTGGTAAAGGATAACAGAAGGGCAACTGTGCATTAAATCACTGCTGACCTTAATCAGGGGTCGTCCAAAACGGTCTCTGAATGCACTGTCCGCATGGGATACGGAAGCCGAAAACCTGTCCTAATTCGCTCAGGAGCACAAGGACTGGACTATCGAGCAGTGGAAACAAATCATGTTGTCTGACGAGTCACGATTCCAGTTACATCATGCAGACGGCCGCGTCAGAATCTGGCGGAAACAGGACGAAAGCATGGACCCCGCATGCATGAGTACAACCCTTCAGGCCGGTGCGGGCAGTGTTATGGTCTAGGGAATGTTTTCCTGGCAAGCGTTAGGTCCGTTAATACATGTTGAACAACGTTTGGATGGCATAGCTTACCTCCGTATCGTCGCCGATCAAGTCCACCCTGTCATGTTGATGGCGTACCCCAATGAAGATGGCTACTTCCAGCAAGACAATGCGCCATGCCACAGAGCTTGTGTTGTGCAGGAGTGGTTCCAGGAACATGAGGGGGACTTTACCTTACTTCGGTGGCCTCCACAATCCCCAGATCGCACTCCAATTGAGCATTTGTGGGAACTAGTCGAAGGAACCATCCGACGGCTGAATCCACCACCGTCCAATCTAGCAATGCTAGACAGTGCTATCTATCAGGCATGGTGTCAGATTCCTTCCGCCACTTTCCAATGCCACGAAGAATCACAGCAGTATAAAAGACAAAAGTTGGCCCAACGAGATATTGACAGGGTGGTCATAATAATATGTTCACTCAGTGTATAAACAAAGGTAAATATTAATACTTTAATTTAATCCGTCTCTGCCTTTGAATCACTTTCATTTGAACATGCCTTATATTATTGAAAAGAATATAATTCGAGTTATCGTTTTGAATTGGGCTTTAGACAGATGATATATACGTATTTGATTTAGCACAAGCACTTAGAACTGTTCTTTAGCAACAATGGCGGTTATTTCCCATTAGTGTTCATAACATTCTAACATGCAAGTTTTCGAATGGCCAGGAAACTCACCTGATCTAAACCCTATTGAAAACCTTTGGGCTGATATGGAGAACGAAACTCAAAGGTGAAGTCGTATAATTCTCGATGACTTGAAGACGAAATGAAGATATATGCACATCTAATAGTCCCCACGTATTGCAAACGTTTTGCAGAATCTATAGCCTGCTGTGATAGCCGCAAAGGGGGGAGGGGCTTTACGCGTTTTCGGATTCGTATTATTAAAGGCAAAACTGTATGCGTAATAATGCGTTATCAGATTTTGACGTCAAAAAAAATTTGCATATTTAATGAATTAATTTCTCAAATTATCGCTTACAAAAATTCATCAGCGAGCGTTAAAACGCTTTGTAAGGCACTGCTAATTTAAATTTTTTCCCCCCTTTACTTAATTTTAAAGCAGCTGCTTTCTACACTTTTCATTCAAAATTGTCATTGCCATTGCCACTCGAATTAGCGCAGACGGAAATATGGTTCAGAAATCGACTTTTCCTCGGAGGTATACGAACGGCTGAGCAATTGCTTTCTTTTCATCATTCCAGTTCATTTAGCAAGGCTGAAAAATCTTTAGGCTCTCACACAGACACACTTTAATTAATGATCTCGTCTTTATTTTGCAATTCAGTAGTTGTAATTAATTATTTAATTAATTTTTTTATTCTGTTTAAGGTTATCGACATTTGTAATTTAGATCGCTGCCTTCCCAGATTAAAAGAGCAGTTAAGATTGAGAATGGATGTGTGAATGAGGAGTAAGAAATTGATTTGTTGAAATAGAATTTTAAGTTCGAAGAAATTGCTTTCTTCTTCATTTAAAGAAAGATGTTTCAAATTATTTAAATGTTCCCACGCTAGAGTAGATGTTTTCAAGCAGTTTTCCAATTGTGTACCATTCTAGATACTGTTTGTTTCAATATCGAGTTCCATTACTTCTAGCGCCCACAAACATTCAGATAAGTAAGCTCTGAGATGTGATTTTAAGTTTGAAACATTACATGTACATTTGGTTTATCATTATTATCTCAGTGCCATCGATTACATCGATGGTTCCATTGCCTGCAAGTCTACCTTGACAATCTTCAAGAAAATAAAAGCGTTGATGAAATCAAAACTGTAAAGGGGGGTCACAGGTCAGAAACGATTGTGATAGGAGCAAGCTGCAGCTGCAGACATGTCTGAGTTCCAAAAAGGAGTTATTATGGGAGCCCGTCTAGCTGGAGCTACGATTTCCAGGATAATACAACTGACCGGTATCTCAAAAGGTCAGGTCTCCAAGGTGTTCAATGCGTGAAAAAGGAACCCACAAGAGTTGTCGAAACGGCAGAATTGTGGATCAAAAACAATCAACACAGACAGGGACCGACGTCGTCTGAGACGGATTGTGCGGCAAAACTGAAGGTCGGAGGTGGAGCAACTGACGGCAGACTTCAATGAAGGATAATCGCAACCCATCTCCTCCAGAACAATGCGCCGAGAGTTGAAGCGAATAGGGATGGGAAGTCCCATGCCAGTGAAAGTTCAGCAACAAACCGGAAAGTTCGCTTGCTGTGGTGTAAAGAACGGTATGACTGGACAGTAGACGACTGGAAAAAGGTGACGTAGTCGGACGAGTCACGTTACACATTGTTTTGCACCGATGGCCGGCAGAGAATTTGGCGGCAGCCCCATGAAGCGATGGAACCCTCATGTGTTGTGAACACAGTTCAAGCTGCTGGAGGAGTGCCATGGTATGGACCATGTTTTGTTTGTATGGCAAGGGTCCCCTTATATTCCTAGACAGTCGGGTGAAAGCCAAAGACTACCTGAACATTGTTGCAGATCAAGTCCATCCTGCAATGGTGACGGGTTCTTCATGGACGACAATGCTACTGTCCATCGAGCAAGAATTGTTCAGGAGTGGTTTTCTGAACATGACACCGAGTTGCAACATGGCACCGTGGGCAGCGCAAAGTCCGGATTTGAATCCGATCGAGAATGCTTGGGACATGCTGGGAAGAGACATTAGTCGAAGGCATCCGCTCTGCATTGGTCTCTCTGACGAATGCATGGTCTGCGATTACCTTAACTGCATTGCAACACCTTGTAATGTCCATGCCAAACCGCAATGTTCTGTAATTACAACCAAAGGAGGGTCAATACCATATTGAACGAAGGTTTCTAATTCATTGGCCGGTGTGTGTAGCTTTCTGTAAGTTTATAACACTGGTCAACAGCAACAAAAAATTTTTTTCTGGCCTGGAGTTTTGCAGATGTTTTAGACTAAATTCAGGATGCTGATTCCAAATCTGATCTCAGATTTGCATCTATCACATCTCATTTTTATGTATCGGTGTAGCCCGTTCCCATTGATTTTAGCCGAAATTAACTCTGTCACTGACGATTACAAATTGTTGCGAGTCAGTGACTGCTTTTGTGTTAAAATTTGGTGATATATTTAGGATAGTGTATTTATATATAATCGAGTCACATTATTATGACCACCAGCTTACATCCTGAATAACCGCCTTTAGCGGCACGGACAGCAGCTAGAAGGCGTGGGAATGAGTCAATAAGATTCTGGTAGGTATCTACTGGTAGCTCTTGCCTGCAGACTATAAAGCATTTGATAGCTGCTGAAGAGTACGCGGTGGTTGTTCCATAGCACGCACATGGCGATCGAGGTGATCCTAAAGGTTCGATGACGCTGTCAGTTGTGGCGATCCAGTGGACGTGTACGTTTGGCGAATGCCTGGCGAACGATATTTACAGGGCTGCGTCGTACCCAGACTGAAATTCGAAGGAAGTGACATTATAGTCTGGTCCTGCTTTTCTGGTAAGGTCTTGGTCCTCTTGTTTTAGTTCGTGGAACCATGAATGAGGAAGCGTACAATATTGTGGACATTTTTGCGCTTCCAACATTGCGGGAGCACTTTGGTGTTTATGGCCCATATCTGTTTCAGCACGACAATGCTCCCTGTCATACAGTAAGCGTTATTAACAGTTTAGGAAATGGATTTGGGAAAATTTGACTGGCTATCTCGAAGTCCGGACCTCAACCCCACTGAAGACCTTTGAAACGAATTGAAGGGCCGGTTAAGAGCCAGGCCATCCCGTCCAAAGAACACCACTGACCTGTTTGCCAATTTGAAGGATGAATGCAGCAAGATTCCGCCGACATATATCGCAAATTGGTGGAAAGTCTTCCTCGAACAGTTGCAGATGGTATTGCGGCGATAGGCGTTTAGGTGTGTGTTATCGTGCAGGGTCCGGAGTGAGTTAATGGTATGTGGTGTCCACCACGGTAAACTATAACATGCCCCAGCCTGTGTACGACGATTCACATATTATTTTTCTACTCAATATCTTCATATTAAACTTATCGTAGTCGCATCGCTTTGATTTTCTGCCAAAATACTTCTCTCAGACCTTCTAGCTGTACGCAAGTCTTTGGCAAGACTCCTTCGCAAGCTTTATAAAAAGTGTATCTGCTCATCTTGCCGTGAAATTTGCATAATAGGTAATTTTCAGTTTCTTACAAGATTTCTTATACTTACTTACTTTTCAAACCCGCTTATCCGTTAGGGTCGCGGGGGCAGCAGCCCTATAGAGGATCTCCAGCGATCGCGATCTTCCGCCATCAGGCGCATGTCCTCCCTGGTAATATCCAAGCGACTCGAACCCAGATTCTCCGTGTAGTCTAGCCACCTGGTTCTAGGCCGACACCTTGGTCTCCTACCCACCGGCTTGGAAAATAACAACTGCCTAGGAAGACTAGTTTGCGGCATCCGTATCACGTGGCCATACCAGCTCAACTGAGATCTCTCAATGCGGAGAAGTAGCGGCTCAACACCTAAAGATTCCCTTATTGTGCTGCTGTACACTCTATCTAGTAGGGTAACACCTGCCACACCTCTCAGAAATCTCATTTCGGCCGCTTATATCCGCGATCGCACTCTTTCAGTCATTACCCAAGCCTGATGACCATAGGTGAGAATGGGGAAAAAGATAGATTTGAAGACGGAGAGCTTGGCTTTGTTACCCAGCTCGCGTTTCGTTACCACGGATCGCCACAGTTCACGTCTGACACAGCTTGATGCACCGATCCGAGCATCCAATTCTTTCTCCTGCCGTCCATCACTCGTGAATGCAATCCCGAGTTACTCGAATTTCTCCACCTGTCTCAATGAGGCTCCCCTAACATGGAGACCGCACTGAGCAGGCTGTCTTGAAAGGACCAGAACCTCGGTTTTAGCCACACTGATGTTCATCCCAGCTTCTTCACATTTGGCTGCAAACCGGTCTAGTGCATGCTGAAGGTTCGTGCGAGAAAACCCAAGGAGGGCAAGGTCGTCAGCAAAGAGCAACCTCTCCACCAGGCAGTCGCCCACACAAACACGTTCAGCGCCTCGGCTGCCCCTGTCTATCCAGTCGATAAAGATAATGAACAAGAGGGGCGACAGTACGCACCCTTGGCGGAGTCCAACACCCACGGTGAACGGTCTTGACTTAATGCCATTTTTCTTACATAAATGTGAAATTGATGAAATTCCAAGACAATTAATATTATCTTCTCGAATAAACTTTTCAAATCTGTCAACATTTGTCCGATTTTAAGGGTTCACCGAAGACTTGTGTACTGTACTTCTAATCTGTTTTCTTGAAACAAGATTTCCAAGCTTCTTCCAATATGTCGTTCCGGAGTTGTCTAAGCCTTTGCTGTTGCCAGGTGGCTGTCAACAGCAAACAAGGATAAGCCTAAGCCACAGGATCATATATTAAGTGAGCTTAGATGAAGATCAATACTAAATACAAAGAATTCAAGGAACCCTAGTTTATTATCAAAATAGAAGATTTATTAATTTCTTACAAAGATAAGTAATTCTGGTGGGCATGTATTTTTTCATGTACAAAATCAGAGGAGAATCATTTGAGGCCTTTTAATAAAATATAAGCAAATACAAATCATTTGAAACTTTAAAATCGTACCCCCCCCCCTTTTTAGTTTTCATCGTTGATAAAATCTTTTTGGTTAGGTAGATTAGTTCAGTTATGCGAACCTAGTTTAGACAGGTTAACTGAAGTTCTTTTTTTAAGTACAACTATACACTATATGATCACTAATATCCAGACACATGCACGCTTGCGCTCTAGCCACGATTTCATGGAAATCAATAGGGCGTTGCACATCCCTTCGGGGAAGACTATCCACCTAATGTTGGTAGGTACTTTCCGGAATGTTCCTCCATTACTCCTGAAGAGCGAGAATCAGTTCAGGTACAGAAGTTGGCCGATGTGATCTGACCCGCAAGCGTCTTTCCAATTCATCCCACAGACTCTCTATAGGATTG
>JAHWFO010048475.1:29147-37991 GCA_023313115.1 Rhysida immarginata | reverse complement strand
TCGTCGAAATTTTGCCTCTAAAACGAAACGAGCTCTGTTCGCTAGCAAACTTTTGTTGGCAACTCGGCTCCTAGCAAACTTTCGTTGGTCGATTTCCCGGGAGCAGGAAGCCCGTCCAACGTTCGAATGTTGGCCCGTGTTCGTGCCTTATTTTCGCAGGTGTGTGCTCAAAGTGGGAGTTAGTCGAAATTTTGCCTCCACCACGAAACGAGCTCTGTTCTTCACTTTGACATTCAGAGCACTGGGCAGAAATGACATTGCGTCAGCACCAGCCTACGGCCATCGCAATGCTTTGTTTTAATTAAACAGTCGGATTCCCCCGGTCCGTGCCAGTTCTGAGTGAGCTGTCAGATGTCGGCCGGTGAGAGGCAAGCGGGCGTTCTTGCCATCCCAGCCTCAACGTTCCACGACAACTGCGTCGCTGGTCCACGCACGCCGCGCCAGCGTCGAGCACCCACCGCCACGTGTCGCCGAACGCAGTTTAACCCCATCACAGGGAAACACGTGGCAAGTACCATGGAAGAGGAAAAACGCGGCACCTCTTGACGGCCCTTCCGAGATACAACGCAGTTCGGTCTATCAGTCGCTCGCTTCTTAGCCATCGCGGCCCCGACCGACTCAGCCCTCAGAGCCAATCCTTTCGAGCGGTTTCACGTACTCTTGAACTCTCTCTTCAAAGTTCTTTGCAACTTTCCCTCACGGTACTTGTTTGCTATCGGTCTCGTGGAAGTATTTAGCCTTCGGTGGAGTTTACCACCCACTTAGGGCTGCACTCCCAAGCAACCTGACTCCAGGGAGAGAGCCGTCCGGCAGACACAACGAGAAGCCAAACGGGCCTTGCACCCGCCACGGGCAGTGGCCCCCGTCAGGGGGAGTTAGGCTTCCGCGATCTGCCGGGAGAAGCTCCTCCCAAACGCCACATTGCCCGTCGTCCGCTACAGACGAGGGCTTCGGTGCTGGGCTCTTCCCCGTTCACTCGCCGTTACTAGGGGAATCCTCGTTAGTTTCTTTTCCACCATTTACTTATATGCCTAAATTCAGCGGGTCGTCTCGTCTGATCTGAGGTCGAGTTGGTTTCTAGTGACGGCGTGGATGCAAGAGGCTGCCTCCTTTACCCTCAAACCCCCAAACCCCCACGCCCTTCAGAACGCACAACTAAGTGCGCGGACGGGAGTTGAGGAGGCAAAGAGATGACAAGAGGACCGCAGGCGGACTTAGAGTCAGGCCGAAGCCATCCTCTACTTTTCCGCGGCATCCAAACACTCTCTGTCCACATGCCAGCCACCAATATATTTTTTTATTTAATTCTAGCCGGAGGCGTCTCTCCCTCCGTGAGGAAAGACGTTCTCCAGCGAGACGCAGGGTCTTTCTGGCAAGCCTCTGTCAGGCCCTCGTTTACAATTTGGCTTTCAGCCGTTTTTTAGTACATTTCTTACTAGAGGCGTTTTCCCTCCTCCGTGAGGATCGGGAGCGTCCTCCAGTGAGCAGCATGGGACTTTCTGGCAAAGCATCTCAGACAGGCATGGCCCCGAGACAAGCCCGGGGCTGCAATGTGCGTTCGAAACGTCGATGTTCAATGTGTCCTGCAATTCACATTACTTCACACAGTTGGCTGCGTTCTTCATCGACCCACGTGCCGAGTGATCCATCGTTCGTACAAGAGCAGTCCATTGCCGTAGACGCATCTACAAAGCAACATGGACCCCCAAACGACCTAGATTCTGGTCTAGCTAGATTCCAACCGGCCACGGGAATCCTCTCGGTTGGCAGACTTAAAGATTTTTAACCGAGGTTTGAGAAAAGGTGCCGGGCGGCTCTGTCACCGTGCAGTTCGAAACCAAGCCAGGAAGTTTAACGAAACTGCAACCCACGGACCTCCGCAGTTCATAGACGCTGGGCGCATGTCAATAGTGGATGGGATATAAGCAGTCACCCTTTTGATTGGCGGTGTCTTCTTTAGAACTGCGACCAACTCTCTCCCTTCTCCCTACATGCAATCGGGCTCAGTTAACCTCAAGCAAGCTGCTTTGATTGCGGGACGAGTAGAGGAATAGCCTTGTGACTGGAAGCTCTTTAAACCTCTCTCCCTACTGGCTGGCACCCAAGGCAGTAACCCTTCAAGGCGAGCTGCTTCGATGTGCCAATTTCGAGCGACCAGTAGGGCATAGCCCCGTGACTGTCCCACCAAACGTGAAAATCTCGCGGGGAAGGCAGAAGTAGCTTTCAGAATCTACATGCAAAAGCCCTTTGCCCACCTTCTCCCACAGACAAGTAACGAGACGGTACCTCTGCGTCAGTCACTAGCACGGAACACTCACGCTATGGGAAAACTGGCAGTCGTCCCCGCACTCTTTCGCAGGACGTTGGGAAGTTGCGCGTGCATGGCCAGAACGACGCGGTCATCGGGATAGGTACCCGTGCTTAAAGATAAAAAAAAAAGAAATCTAGGGAGGAAAGCAGCCGGCTCGAGAGCCGTCACGCAAACTCGTGCCAACCCAGAAACAACGGCCAACGCAGCTGTCGGCAGCCAAGTCTTACCAGTACCCTTTAGGGGTTCGTTGCCAGAGAGCGTGTGGCAGGGCCCAACCATCGCCCCAAGAACAGACACTCTGCCTTCTGGTACATCCGAGCTTTCTCCCACACAGCCGTGCAAGCTGTTTGGTACAGACGAATGCATCGAAACAAGTCATCAGAGCCTCTGGAGGAACTGGCTGTTTCCTCGACCTGTCGCAGCCTACAGACACGGTCTCAGTCTCATGACTGCCGCCAGACTCCCAACAGAACATTGGAATTTATTGCCTGGTCTTCAGTGAGGGGGGGGAACTTGCTAGGCAGTACGCACTTTACTGTTAGCCCGCTTTACCGCGACTTTTAGAAGCGGTCGGTCTACAGGTTCGAGTACGGACGTGCGACTCGTTGCGAGTTTTAAAAGTAATCTTACGATAATGATCCTTCCGCAGGATCACCTACGGAAACCTTGCTACGACTTTTACTTCCTCTGAATGGTCAAGTTCGGTCATCTTCCCGGCATGCCACCGCGACCCGAGGGTCGCAGCGAGCGCCAGTCCGAAGACCTAACTAAATCATTTGATCGGTAGTAGCGACGGGCGGTGTGTACAAAGGGCAGGGACGTGATCAACGCGAGCTTATGACTCGCGCTTACTGGGAATTCCTCGTTCACGGGGGATAGTTACAAACCCCGATCCCTATCACGAAGGAGGTGCAACGGGTTACCCGCTCCTTTCGGAGTGGGGAAAGCACACGCTGATTCCTTCAGTGTAGCGCGCATGTGGCCCCGGACATCTAAGGGCATCACAGACCTGTTATTGCTCAATCTCGTGCGGCTGAGCGCCGCTCGTCCCTCTATGAAGCGATTGTCCGACCCAGGCAAAGCCCCGCCTCCCTCCCCCAACTCCATCGAAGAAGGAGAAAAGGTTTTAGAGGCGCTGGCATCCCGAGATCGGACATCTATTTAGCAGGCTAGAGTCTCATTCGTTATCGGATTTAACCAGACAAATCGCTCCACCAACTAAGAACGGCCATGCACCACCACCCACCGAATCAAGAAAGAGCTCTCAATCTGTCAATTCTTACGGTGTCCGGGCCGGGTGAGTTTTCCCGTGTTGAGTCAAATTAAGTCGCAGGCTCCACTCCTGGTGGTGCCCTTCCGTCAATTCCTTTAAGTTTCAGCTTTGCAACCATACTTCCCCCGGAACCCAAACACTTTGGTTTCCCGGAAGCTGCCTGCCAAGTCCTCCGTGGAACTCCGGCGGATCGCTGATCGGCATCGTTTATGGTTAGAACTAGGGCGGTATCTGATCGCCTTCGAACCTCTAACTTTCGTTCTTGATTAATGAAAAAATTCTTGGCAAATGCTTTCGCAGTAGTTCGTCTTGCGACGGTCCAAGAATGCCCCCGTCTGTCCCTGTTAATCATTACCTCGGGTTCCGAAAAACCATCAAAATAGAACAGAGGTCCTATTCTATTATTCCATGCTGGGCTATGCGGGCGGGACACGCCTGCTTGGAGCACTCTAATTTGTTCAAAGTAAACGTTCCGGTCACCCAAGACACTCAACGAAGAGCACCGAGGGACGGCCGGTAGGATGGCTCCGGGGCTGGCAGTGAAACCGCACAAGGGCGCGAACCGCCAGACCGGCACCGAGATCCAACTACGAGCTTTTTAACCGCAACAACTTTAATATACACTATTGGAGCTGGAATTACCGTGGCTGCTGGCACCAGACTTGCCCTCTAATAGATCCTCGTTAAAGGATTTAAAGTGTACTCATTCCAATTACGGGGCCTCGGAAGAGAGTCCCGTATCGTTATTTTTCGTCACTACCTCCCCGTGCCGGGAGTGGGTAATTTGCGTGCCTGCTGCCTTCCTTGGATGTGGTAGCCATTTCTCAGGCTCCTCTCCGGAATCGAACCCTGATTCCCCTTTACCCGTTACTACCATGGTAGGTGCATAACCTACCGTCGACAGTTGATAAGGCAGACATTTGAAAGATGCGACGCCGGTGCAAGGACCGTGCGATCGGCTCCAAGTTATCCAGAGTCAACAAACGGCAACGGATCGAGTCTCCGATCCGTATTGGTCTTGTTCTAATAAAAGCGCTCGTCCACGAAGGTCGGAGCTTTTCGGCATGTATTAGCTCTAGAATTACCACAGTTATCCAAGTAGGGTGGTACGATCTAAGGAACCATAACTGATTTAATGAGCCATTCGCGGTTTCACCTTAATGCGGTATGCACTCAGATATGCATGGCTTAATCTCTGAGACAAGCATATGACTACTGGCAGGATCAACGAGGTATCTCTTCAACAAAACACTCTTCAACCGGCCAAGCAGTATCCAACGCCGCGTATGTGACGCAGACACCCTCAGCCAATTTATTTTTTAAAATAACGTGAATCTCCGCAGAGCTCACAGTAGCAACACGGACGGGCGATATATCCGTCGGCGCCTTTCAAATCTATATTTCGGCTAACCGAGTTTGCTTCACGGCAGCCGTTTGCTCTCTCTCTCTTTTACGATGTCGGGCAGCTTCCTCTGGAAGGCTCACTCGAATCTGTCACCAAATCAAGATCATCCATCCATCCATTCTACACCGGTCAGAATCGACGTTCGCAGCGGAGCGCAACGACGTTCTACCGTCAAAGCTGAAGCACGATCCTCAAATCCCGTCATCGGGCTTTAAGTAGCTCCATTGACATGCCTCTTTTTATTATTATAAAAGGAAGCTTAACCTTAACGTCCCACAGTGCATCTCAGGTGATCCCGGGAATAATTCTGTGACAACCGCCGGTCGATACGATTGCTACAAAGAATCCAGCCTTTTTGCTGCCAGGATCAGGCCGTCAACAAAGCCATGGGTCGAAACCCAGACTTTCTGGGAGCCGGGTTACCTGTCACACCCATCACCTCGAGGAGAAAAAGGTTCCCCCCCTGCCGGAGAAAAACAACCGCACAGCCCACAGACAATTCGCCGGTCGCGAGTACTGCCCTTGTTCAGGTAACCATAAACCCCAGCGGATTGAGCTGAAACGGATGCCCTCGCCGACGGCGGGAATCCCTCCCTTATCGAACGTTTATGGGAGCCTTGAAGCTTGTCACCGGACCAACGCCAGAGCAGAAAGGTTTCCCCTTGCCGAAGAAAAACAACCGCGTAGCCCACTGTCTTTCCGCCGGTTGCGAGTATGGCCCTTGTTCAGGTAACCATAAACCCCTTCAGTCGGCGGGAATCCCTCCAATGTTCCGTGAAACGTTTTTGGCAACGTGATCGCCTCAAAGAATACAGCCGGGTAAATCCTAGCACATTCGCCCGTGGAATATTGACATGAACCCGTGAAGGTACGAGCAAGCGCCGGTCGTGGCTCGCATCGTCCTTCTATTTAGGGAACTAGTCCGGAAAGTACGGAGAGAAGCTTTTAGGAGATAATTATTTATCTTGCCTCTGGGTTTAATAACGTTCAGACGCTTTAATTTTGACTCCTTGGCTTTCACACGTCTTTCAAGACCTTCCCTATATATATAGCACTGAACCGTCTACACTTGTGCCAATCTTAAAAGTAGGCATTTACAAGTCCGGGAAAGGGGTTCAGCCCCGGCCGTACAAGAGTGGCCAAACGCGGCATGAAATTCGAACCTCCAGTAAATCCCTCTCAAAAGTAGCATGTTTATTTTTGGACTGTTGATGTTCGAAATTTTTTCATAGGGAGATCCTCTAAGAGTTGGATACTCAACAACTAAAGCCCGGGTCGGTCGACTTCCACCCCGAGCAGCTCGGCTGGTCGTTCCCATGTGCGTACCGGGGCCCCTGTCACGCCGAATTTTCGAACTCCACGGATCACGTTCATATTCGGCGGGGACACGTGCCTGATAAAGCCACGTCGTTTCCCAGAGTTTGCGGCCCCTTGCACTTACCGAAAATTTCGGGTGCGTTGTGCGTCGTTTGAGCTCTGTTCTTCTCTCGAGCTCTGTTCGCTCTTGAGGTTTGTTCCTTCCAAAGTTTGAACTCCACGGATCGCGTTCATATTCAGCGGGGACACACGCCTGACAGGGCCGCGTCATTTCCCACAGTTTGCGGCCCTTCGCACTTAGCGAAAATTTCGGGTGCGTTGCGCGTCGTTTGAGCTCTGTTCGCTCTTGAGGTTTGTTCCTTCCAAAGTTTGAACTCCACGGATCGCGTTGATATTCGGCGGACACACGTAGCTGTGCAGCCCGCGTCTCTCCACCGAGTTTCCGGCCGTTCGGACTTAGTCTAAATTTCGGCTCTGGTGTCGTGTCGCTCGAGCTGTGTTTGTTGGTTGGAACTCAGTCGCTTCAGAACACAAGATTCAAAGGCTGTTGTAATCTACAGGGGACACCGGGCTCCGTTTGCCAGGAAATCTGAACGGATTTTGATGGCACTGAGGCGTTTTGAAGCGTTATGATGGCATTGGCAATGCAATCAGAGCTCTAACGAGCTCTGTTCTCGTTGTTGGGAAATGCGAACCACGGCCGATCGCCGTGATATCTGGCGGACACACATAGCTGTACAGACCGCGTCTCTCCACCGAGTTTCCGGCCTTTCGAACTTAGTCGAAATTTGGCGTTCGTTGGTCGGTCGCTGGAGCTTTGTTCCCCTTCGAGCTCTGTTCTGTTCTACTGGACAATGGCTGGTCAAACGTCGAGCGGACGAGAGGAGACAGTCTGGTACTTCCCACACCACTGTTTACCCGCGCATGAATGAAATTTCTTTCATGAGCTCTGTTCACTATCCAAAGAAAAAAAATTTGTCGGAAACTCGGCTCCTATGCCAACTATCTGCGCGCCAGTTGGACGGTTTCCTGGGAGCAGGGAGCCCGTCCATCCTTCCAATTTTGGCGCCTTTACCTCCGTTAGTTTCGGAGGTGGGTGCTCGACGTAGGACTTAGTCGAAATTTTGCATCCTCCGCCACGAAACGAGCTCTGTTCGCTAGCAAACTTTCATTGGCAACTCGGCTCCTACGCCACCTATCCGCACGCGAGTTAAACGCTTTCCTGGCAGCAGGCAGCCCGTCCAACGCTCTTATTTTGGCGCGTCTACGTACCTCAGTTTCGGAGTTGGGTGCTCGAAGTTGGACTGAGTCTAAATTTTGCCTCCACCGTGTAACGAGCTCTGTTCGCTGCACAAATTAAGAGCGTCATATTTACTCCCGCCGCTTACTCGCGCTTGATTGAATTGATTTTAGCTCCACCACGATACTGTTCACTGGCATAGCTGAACAGTTTGGTACTTCCCACGCCGCCGTTTACCCGCGCTTGAATAAAATTTCTTTCATGAGCTCTGTTCACTAGCCAAAGAAACAACTTTTGTCGGAAACTCGGCTCCTATGCCACCTGTCTGCGCGCCAGTTAGACAGTTTCCTGGGAGCAGGCAGTCCGTTCATCGTTCCAATTTTGGCGCATGTACGTACATTAGTTTCGGAGGTGGGTGCTCGACGTGGGGCTTAGTCGAAATTTTGCCTCCACCGTGTAACGAGCTCTGTCAAAGTTACTCCCGCCGCTTACCCGCGCTTGATTGAATTGATTTCAGATCCACCACGATAGAGCTGTGTTCACTGGCATAGCAGAACAGTCTGGTACTTCCCACGCCGCCGTTTACCCGCGCTTGAATGAAATTTCTTTATTGAGCTCTGTTCACTATCCAAAGAAAAAACTTTTGTCGGAAACTCGGCTCCTATGCGAACTATCTGCGTGCCAATTGGACGGTTTCCTGGGAGCAAGGAGCCCGTTCATCCTATCAATTTTGGCGTTTTTACGTCTGTTAGTTTCGGAGGTGGGTGCTCGACGTGGGGCTTAGTCGAAATTTAGCATCCTCCTCCACGAAACGAGCTCTGTTCGCTAGCAAACTTTCATTGACAACTCGGCCCCTACGCCACCTATCCGCACGCGAGTTGGAAGCTTTTGTGGGAGCAGGCAGCCCGTCCAACGCTCCAATTTTGGCGCGTCTACGTACCATAGTTTCGGAGGTGGTTGCTCGAAGTGGGACTTAGTCGAAATTTTGATTCCACCGTGAAACGAGCTTAAGAGCGCAATATTTACTCCCGCCGCTTACCCGCGCTTGAATGAATTGATTTCAGCTCCAGCACGGTCGAGCTCTGTTTACTGGCATAGCTGAACAGTCTGGTACTTCCCACGCCGCCGTTTACCCGCGCATGAATGAAATTTCTTTCATGAGCTCTGTTCACTAGCCAAAGAAACAACTTTTGTCGGAAACTCGGCTCTTATGCCACCTTTCTGCGCGCCAGTTAGACGGTTTCCTGGAAGCAGGTAGTGCGTTCATCGTTCCAATTTTGGCGCCTGTACGTACGTTA
>JAHWFO010048475.1:21647-24147 GCA_023313115.1 Rhysida immarginata | reverse complement strand
CGATCGCCAGCTCACCATGTTAAAGGCGAAGCACGGGCTACCCGTCGTTGGAGCTCGCGATGCTAGAAGAATTCTAAATTCGCTAAGCGTGATGTCCGGATCGCCCAGCTCGTTCATTCACCGGTATCTGAATCACTTTCCGTCAACAGCCGCACAGCATTATCAAGCAGGGAACGCCAGCTTTTATCAAAGCGCGTACTGCAAGGTAAACAGTTTTTGAATATCGCGCCTTCGGAAGGCGTGACCCCTTCGGAAGAAGCTTCCAGCATAAGCGAAGGAGAAGATGAGAGTCAAGGCGAGGAGCAAACAGACTCTGATGGCTGCGCATTTTAACCTATTAAATTGTTGTTAAATAAATCTGTATGTAACCTAACTAACTAACTTTCTCAACGCACTTGCTAAGGGACAGGTGAACAAAGCTCGAATGGGCCTCCCGGAGCACGGGACTGGCTGTAGCCCCCCTTCCCGAGATGTGCGCCGGAAGGCCCGCAAGCAAGGAGCGTACGTACGTACTTCCGTTAGACGGCTTGTGCGCAAGACAGCACGCGGCGGGGCCTAGCAGCGCCCCCCGGGGCTCTCTGGGGCACATGGGAGAACTAGCGGGTGCTCCTTAGCCAACTCGTGCGCTCGGTAGCACCGTCGGGCCATACGGCGCCCCCCGGCGCACACGTTTTGCTAGAATACAGGTGAACAAAGCTAGAATGGGTCTTCTGGAGCACGGAGCTGGCTGTAGCCCCTTTCCCAGGATGTGCGCCGGAAGGCCCCGCAAGCAAGGAGCGTACGTACTTCCGTTAGACCGCTTGTGCGCAAGACAGCACGCGGCGGGGCCAGGCAGCGCCCCCCGGGGCTCTCTGGGGCACGTGGGAGAACTAGCGGGTGCTCCTTAGCCCACTCTTGCGCTCGGTAGCACCGTCGGGCCGTACGGCGCGCGGATAGGCCGACGCGCACGGTCCGAAACAGCCGTGCAGGAGCTGAAATCAATTAATTCAAGCGCGGGTAAGCGGCGGGAGTAAATATGATGCTCTTAAGTTGTGCAGCTAACAGAGCTCATTACACAGTAGAGACAAAATTTCAACTAAGTCCAACTTCGAGCACCCACCTCCGAAACTAAGGTACTTAGACGCGCAAAAATTGGAGTGTTGGACGGGCTGCCTGCTCCTAGGAAAGCGTCCCACTCGCGTGCAGATAGGTGGCGTAGGAGCCAAGTTGCCAATGAAAGTTTGCTAGCGAACAGAGCTCGTTTCGTGGCGGAGGATGCAAAATTTCGACTAAGCCCCACGTCGAGCACCCACCTCCGAAACTAACGGACGTAAAGGCGCCAAAATTGGAAGAATGAACGGACCTGCTCATAGGAAACCGTCTAACTGGCGCGCATACAGGTGGCATAGGAGCCGAGTTCCCACTTCGAGCAACCACCTCCGCAGCTAAGGTACGTAGACGCGCCAAAATTGGAGCGTTAGACGGGCTGCGTGCTCCTAAGAAAGCGTCCAACTCGCGTGCGGATAGGTGGCGTAGGAGCCGAGTTGCCAACGAAAGTTTGCTAGCGAACAGAGTTCGTTTCGTGGCGGAGGATGCAAAATTTCGACTTAGCCCCACGTCGAGCACCCACCTCCGATGAACGTACAGGCGCCAAAATTGGAACGATGAACTGACTGCCTGCTCCTAGGAAACCGTCTAACTGGCGCGCAGACAGGTGGCATAGGAGCCGAGTTGCCGACAAAAGTTTTTTCTTTGGCTAGTGAACAGAGCTCATGAAAGAAATTTCATTTAAGCGCGGGTAAATGGCGGCATGGGAAGTACCAGACTTTTCAGCTGTGCCAGTAAACAGAGCCCGATCGTGGTGGAGCTAAAATCTATTCAATCAAGCGCGGGTAAGCGGCGGGAGTAAACATGTCGCTCTTAAGTTGTGCAGCGAACAGAGCTCGTTACACGGTGCAGGCAAAATTTTGACTAAGTCCCACTTCGAGCACCCACCTCCGAAACTAAGGTACGTAGACGCGCCGAAATTGAAGCGTTAGACGGGCTGCATTCTACCAGGAAAGCGTCTAACTCGCGTGCGGATAGGTGACGTAGGAGCCGAGTTGCCAACGAAAGTTTGCTAGCGAACAGAGCTCGTTTCGTTGCGGAGGAAGCAAAATTTCGACTAAGCCCCACCTCGAGCACCCACCTCCGAAACTAACGTACGTACAGCCGCCAAAATTAGAACGATGAACGGACTGCCTGCTCCTAGGAAACCGTCTAACTGGCGCGCAGACAGGTGGCATAGGAGCCGAGTTGCCGACAAAAGTTTTTTCTTTGGCTAGTGAACAGAGCTCATGAAAGAAATTTCATTTAAGCGCGGGTAAATGGCGGCATGGGAAGTACCAAACTTTTCAGCTGTGCCAGTAAACAGAGCCCGATCGTGGTGGAGCTAAAATCTATTCAATCAAGCGCGGGTAAGCGGCGGGAGTAAATATGACGCTCTCGTTACACGGTGGAGGCAAAATTTCGACTAAGTCCA
>JAHWFO010048475.1:0-21637 GCA_023313115.1 Rhysida immarginata | reverse complement strand
GAGGCAAAATTTCGACTAAGTCCAACTTCGAGCACCCACCTCCGAAAGTAAGGTACGTAGACGCGCCAAAATTAGAGTGTTGGACGGGCTGCCTGCTCCCAGGAAAGCGTCCAACATGCGTGCGGATAGGTGGCGTAGGAGCCGAGTTGCCAACGAAAGTTTGCTAGCGAACAGAGTTTGTTTCGTTGCGGAGGATGCAAAATTTCGACTAAGCCCCACGTCGAGCACCCACCTCCGAAACTAACGTACGTACAGGCGCCAAAATTGGAACGATCAACTGACTGCCTGCTCCTAGGAGACCGTCTAACTGGCGCGCAGACAGGTGGCATAGGAGCCAAGTTGCCGACAAAAGTTTTTCTTTGGTTAGTGAACAGAGCTCATGAAAGAAATTTCAATCAAGCGCGGGTAAGCGGCGGGAGCAAATATGTCGCTCTTAAGTTGTGCATCGAACAGAGCTCGTTACACGGTGGAGGCAAAATTTAGACTAAGTCCAAGTTCGAGCACCCAACTCCGAAACTGAGATACGTAGACGCGCCAGAATAAGAGCGTTGGACGGGCTGCCTGCTGCCAGGAAAGCGTCCAACTCGCGTGCGAATAGGTGGCGTAGGAGCCGAGTTGCCAATGACAGTTTGCTAGCGAACAGAGCTCGTTACACGGTAGAGGCAAAATTTCGACTAAGTCCCACTTCGAGCAACCACCTCCGCAACTAAGGTACGCAGACGCGCCAAAATTGGAGCGTTCGACGGGCTGCCTGCTCCCAAGAAAGCGTCCAACTCGCGTGCGGATAGGTTGCGTAGGAGCCGAGTTTCCATCGAAAGTTTGCTAGCGAACTGAGCTCGTTTTGTGGCGGAGGATGCAAAATTTCGACTAAGCCCCACCTCGAGCACCCACCTCCGAAACTAACGTACGTACAGGCGCCAAAATTACAACGATGAACAGACTGCCTGCTCCCAGGAAACCATCTAACTGGCGCGCAGACAGGTGGCATAGGAGCCGAGTTGCCGACAAAAGTTGTTTCTTTGGAGAGTGAACACAGATCATGAAAGAAATTTCATTCATGCGCGGGTAAACGGCGGCGTGGGAAGAACCAGACTTTTCAGCTATGCCAGTAAACAGAGCCCGATCGTGGTGGAGCTAAAATCTATTCAATCAAGCGAGGGTAAGCGGCGGGAGTAAATATGACGCTTTGGTTACACGGTGGAGGCAAAATTTAGACTAAGTGCAACTTCGAGCACCTAACTCCGAAACTGAGGTACGTAGACGCGCCAAAATAAGAGCGTTGGACGGGCTGCTTGCTGCCAGGAAATCGTCCAACTCGCGTGCGAATAGGTGGCGTAGGAGCCGAGTTGCCAATGACAGTTTGCTAGCGAACAGAGCTCGTTACACGTTAGAGGCAAAATTTCGACTAAGTCCCACTTCGAGCAACGACCTCCGCAACTAAGGTACGCAGACGCGCCAAAATTGGAGCGTTAGACAGGCTGCCTGCTCCCAAGAAAGCGTCTAACTCGCGTGCGGATAGGTTGCGTAGGAGCCGAGTTGCCAACGCAAGTTTGCTAGCGAACAGAGCTCATTTCGTGGTGGAGGAGGCAAAATTTCGACTAAGTCCCAAGTCGAGCACCCACCTCCGAAACTACCGGCCGTACAGGCGCCAAAATTTTAACGATGAACGGTCTGCCTGCTCTCAGGAAACCGTCCAAACGGCGCGCAGACAGGTGGCATAGGAGCCGATTTGCCGACAAAAGTTGTTTCTTTGGCTAGTGAACAGAGCTCATGAAAGAAATTTCATTCAAGCGCGGGTAAACGGCGGCGTGGGAAGTACCAGACTGTACAGCTATGCCAGTGAACAGAGCTCGATCGTGGTGGAGCTGAAATCAATTCAATCAAGCGAGGGTAAGCGGCGGGAGTAAATATGACGCTCTTAAGTTGTGCAGCGAACAGAGCGCGTTACACGATGGAGGCAAAATTTCGACTAAGTCCCACTTCGAGCACCCACCTCCGAAACTACCGGCCGTACAGGCGCCAAAATTGTAACAATGAACGGGCTGCCTGCTCCCAGAAAACCGTCCAAATGGCGCGCAGACAGGTGGCATAGGAGCCGAGTTGCCAATGAAAGTTTGCTAGCGAACAGAGCTCGTTACACGGTCGAGGCAAAATTTCGACTAAGTCCCACTTCGAGCAACCACCTCCGCAACTAAGGTACGTAGACGCGCCAAAATTGGAGCGTTCGACGGGCTGCCTTCTACCACGAAAGCTTCTAATTCGCGTGCGGATACGTGACGTAGCAGCCGTGTTGCCAACGAAAGTTTGCTAGCGAACAGAGCTCGTTTCACGGTGGAGTCAAAATTTCTACTAAGTCCCACTTCGAGCACCCACCTCCGAAACTAAGGTACGTAGACGCGCCAAAATTGGAACGTTGGACAGGCTGCCTGCTCCCAGGAAAGCGTCCAACGCGCGTGCGGATAGTTGGCGTAGGAGCCGAGTTGCCAACGAAAGTTTGCTAGCGAACAGAGCTCGTTTCGTGGCGGAGAATGCAAAATTTCGACTAAGTCCCACGTCGAGCACCCGCCTCCGAAACTAACGGACGTACAGGCGCCAAAATTAGAACGATGAACGGGATACCTGCTCCCAGGAAACCGTCCAACTGGCGCGCAGATTGTTTGCATAGGAGCCGAGTTTCCGACAAAACTTTTTTCTTTGGATAGTGAACAGAGCTCATTAAAGAAATTTCATTCAAACGCGGGTAAACGGCGGCGTAGGAAATACCAGACTGTTCTGCTATGCCAGTGAATAGAGCTCGATCGTGGTGGAGCTGAAATCAATTCATTTAAGCGCAGGTAAGCGGCGGAAGTAAATATGACGCCCTTAAGTTGTGCACCGAACAGAGCACGTTACACGGTGGAGGCAAAATTTCGACTAAGTCCCGCTTCGAGCACCCACCTCCGAAACTAAAGTACGTAGACGCGCCAAAATTGGAGCGTTGGATGGGCTGCCTGCTGCTATTAAAGCATCCAACTCGCGTGCGGATAAGTGACGTAGGAGCCGAGTTGCCTACGAAAGTTTGGTTGCGAACAGAGCTCGTTTCGTGGCGGAGGATGTAAAATTTCGACTAAGTCCCACTTCGAGCACCCACCACCGAAACTAACGCACGTACAGGAGCCAAAATTGGAACTATGAACGCGCTGCCAGCTCCCAGGAAACCGTCCAACTAGCGCGCAGATAGGTGGCATAGGAGCCGATTTGCCGACAAAAGTTGTTTCTTTGGTTAGTGAACAGAGCTCATGATAGAAATTTCATTCAAGCGCGGGTAAGCGTCGGGAGTAAATATGACGCTCTTAAGTTGTTCAGCGAACAGAGCTCGTTACACGGTGGAGGCAAAATTTCGAGTAAGTCCCCCTTCGAGCACCCACCTCCGAAACTAAGGTACGTAGACGCGCCAAAATTGGAACGTTGGGCGGGCTGCCCGCTCCCAGGAAAGCGTTCATCTTGCGTGCGGATAGGTAGCGTAGGAGCCGAGTTGCCAACGAAAGTTTGCTAGCGAACAGAGCTCGTTTCGTGGTGGAGGAGGCAAAATTTCGACTAAGTGATGCTTTGAGCTCCCACCTCCGAAACTAACGGCCCTACAGGCGCCAAAATTGGAGCGTTGGTTGGGCTGCTTGCTCCCAGGAAAGCGTCCAACTCGCCCTCCTCTCGTCCGCTAGACGGTCGACCAGCGGTTTTTGGTCTGTGGAAGAACATGGCTCGATCGACGCAAAACCGGGATAAAAACACGCGGGCTTGTAACGTGTACGTGCCCGCCAAATATCACGGCGATCGGCCGCGGTTCGCATTTCGAACGAGTCTCAACCGCTGAACAGAGTTCAAGACGAACACAGCTCGAGCGTCACGCCACGAGATCGAAATTTCGACTGAGTCCGAATGACCGGAGACTCGGTGGAAGGACGCGGCCTTAAGAGGTACATCTGTCTGCCAAATATCAAGGCGATCGGCCGCGGTTCGCATTTCGAAGAAGTCTCATCGATGAACAGAGATCAATCATGAACACAGCTTGAGCAATCACGCCACGAGATCGAAATTTCGACTGAGTCCGAATGACCGGAGACTCGGTGGAAGGACGCGGCCTTAAGAGGTACGTTTGTCCGCCAATTATCAACGCGATCCGAGGTTTTTCGAGTTTTCGACGCGAGCGGGGCCCGACACCGCACCTTGGAACGACCAGCCGAATTCTTCGGGGTGGAAGTCAACCGATCCGGGCTTTAATTATTGAGCAGGCAACTCTTCGAGGTTCTCCCTATGAAAAAATTTCGAACATCAACAGTCCAAAAATAAACATGCTACTTTTGAGAGTGATTTACCGGAGGTTCAAATATCATGCCGCGTTTGGCCACTCTTCTGCGGCCGGGAAGTGAACCCCTTTCCCGGACTTTTTATTGCCTACTTTTCTTTTCAGAACAAGTGTAGACGGTCCCGTGCTATATATATAGGGAGCATCGTTGAGGCGAATGGAGAGACGAGAGGCCAAAAATAAAACGTATTAACGTTATTACAACAAAGGGGCGGAAAATAAAATACATTACTTTTTCGATCTCCAGGCCGGCTTCTCGATCCAGCTCTCTAATATAGAAGGTCAATACAAGCTATGACCGACGCTTTCTCGATCCTTCACGGGTGCTGTGAAATTGCACGGGCGAATGCTAGTAGGATTTACCCGGCTTGAGGCGCCAACGTTGCCAAGAACGTTCAGAACATCGGAAGGTTTCCCGCCTCCAGCGAAAGCAACCGCTCCCGCGGGGGGGGGGGACCATTTTGGTCGAGCATTGGTTCGGTGATGGGACGCCCATTTGACAGGTAACTCGGCTATGGAAAGTCTGGTTTTGCAGGCTTTGTTGACGCCTTGATCCCTACAGCATAAAGGCTGGATTCCTTGTAGCAATCGTATCGACCGGCGGTTGTCACAGAATCGTTCCCGGGATCACCTGAGACGAACTGTGGGACTTCTTTTTATAATAATAAAAAGAGGCGTGTTTAAATGGAGCTACTTAAAGCCCGATGACGGGATTTGAGGTTCGTGATTCAGCTTTGACGGTAGAACGTCATTGCGCCCTGCTCCGAACGTCGATTCTAACCGGTGGAGAATGGATGCTTTTGATTTGGTGACAGATTCGAGTGAGCCTTGCACAGGAAGCTGCCCGACGTCGTACCAGAGAGAAAGAGCAAACGGCTGCCGTAAAGCAAACTCGGTTAGCCGGAATATAGATTTGAAAGGCGCCGACGGATATATCGCCCGTCCGTTGTGTCACTGTGAGCTCTGCGGAGATTCACGTTATTTTAAAAAATAAATCGGTCGAGGGTGTCTGCGTCACGTACACGGCGTTGGATACTGCTTGGCTGGTTGAGGAGTGTTTTGTAAGATACCTGGTTGATCCTGCCAGTAGTCATATGCTTGTCTCAATGATTAAGCCATGCATGTCTAAGTGCATACCGCATTAAGGTAAAACCGCGAATGGCTCATTAAATCAGTTATGGTTCCTTAGATCGTACCACCCTACTTGGATAACTGTTGTAATTCTAGAGATAATACATGCCGAAAAAAGCTCCGACCTTCGGGGACGAGCGCTTTTATTAGAACAAGACCAATACGAATCAGAAACGATCCGTTCCCATTTGATGACTCTAGATAACTTGGAGCCGATCGCACGGTCTTTGCATCAAGCGACGCACCTTTCAAATGTCTGCCTTATCAACTTTCGATGATAGGTTATATGCCTACGATAATCGTAAAGGGTAACGGGGAATCAGGGTTCGATTCCGAAGAGGGAGTCTGAGAAACAGCTGCCACGTCCAAGGAAGGCAGCAGGCACGCAAATTACCCACTCCCGGCATAGGGGAGGTAGTGACGAAAAATAACAAGACGGGACTCCACAAGACCCCGTAATTGGAATGAGTACACTTTAAATCCTTTAACGAGGATCTATTGGAGGGCAAATCTGGTGCCAGCAGCCGCGGTAATTCCAGCTCCAATAGCGTATATTAAAGTTGTTGTGGTTAAAAAGCTCGTAGTTGGATCTCGGTGCCGGTCTGGCAGTCCGCCAATGCGCGGTTTCACTGCCGGCCCCAGAGCCATCCTGCCGGCCGTCGCTCGGTGCTCTTCGTTGAGTGTGTTGGGTGACCGGAACCTTTACTTTGAACAAATTTGAGTGCTCCAAGCAGGCGTGTCCCCCCCGCATAGCCCAGAATGGAATAATGGAATAGGACCCCGGTTCTATTTTGTTGGTTTTTCGGAACCAGAGGTAATGATTAATAGGGACAGACGAGGGCATTCATATTGCGATGCTAGAGGTGAAATTCTTGGACCGACGCAAGACGAACTACTGCGAAAGCATTTGCCAAGAATGTTTTCATTAATCAAGAACATAAGTTAGATGTTCGAAGGCGATCAGATACCGCTCTAGTTCTAACCATAAACGATGCCGACCAGCGATCCGCCAGGGTATCCTCGATGGCCCGGCGGGTAGCTTCCGGGAAACCAAAGTTTTTGGGTTACGGGGGAAGTATGGTTGCAAAGCTGAAACTTAGAGGAATTGACGGAAGGGCACCACCAGAAGTGGAGCCTGCGGCTTGATTTGACTCAACACGGGAAATCTCACCCGGCCCGGACACCGAAAGGATTGACAGATTGAGAGCTCTTTCTTGATTCGGTGGTGCATGGCCGTTCTTAGTTGGTGGAGCGATTTGTCTGGTTAAATACGATAACGAACGAGACTCTAGCCTGCTAAATAGACGTCCGATCTCGGGGTGCCGGCACGTCTTAAAACCTTCCGTTTTCTCGTTCTATGGAGCTGGGGGAGGGAGGCGGGGGAACGGGCTTTGCCTGGGTCGGACAATCGCTTCTTAGAGGGACAAGCGGTGATCAGCCGCACGAGATTGAGCAATAACAGGTCTGTGATGCCATAAGATGTCCGGAGCCGCACGCGTGCTGCACTGATGGAATCAGCGTGTGCTTTCCCCCACTCTGGAAGGAGCGAGTAACCTGTTGAACCTCCTTCGTGACAGGGATCGGGGCTTGCAATTATTCCCCGTGAACGTGGAATTCCCAGTAAGCGCGAGTCATCAGCTCGCGTTGATTACGTCCCTGCCCTTTGTACACACCGCCTGTCGCTACTACCGATTGAATGATTTAGTGAGGTCTTCGGACTGGCGGGATCCGCTGCGGGTCGCGGTGGCCTGCTGGGAAGATGACCGAACTTGACCATTTAGAGGAAGTAAAAGTCGTAACAAGGTTTCTGTAGGTGATAATCCATTTATTCACTCGTATTTATAAAATACAAAGTCGTTTACATTCCTTTAACTTTTCTTAACACTGGGTGATACACCTTACATTTTTTCTTATACTATTTTATAAAACTCAAATTAATACAGTTATTAAATCCAATTTTGATCACCTAACATCAAAAACATCAAAATCATCCAAGTAAATCACAAATACAATTCATCTTCATCTACAGTACAGAGAGAAAGAATACCAAAAAAATAAATTTTTAACAAAAACCAAATAAACAATTAATCTATCTCAGACGTTAATACAAAAACCTTTATCAAATATATATATATATAGATTCAAAAAAATTTCAATAATAATAAGTATAAAAATATTAAATTCGAATAATAAATATTAATATAACTCTTATTTACAATATTTACACATCTTTATACAAAAAGATTATCAAAAATATTAATAAACAATATTATCAAAAAACAAAAACCTTTATCAAAAATATATTTTCTTTTTTTATATACTATTCAAAAAATTTCATTAACAATAAAAAGTAAAAATAACAAATAACAATAATAAATATTAATATAACTCCTATTATTTACAATATTTACAACTCCTATTTACAAAAGGAATATAAAACATATTAATAAAACAATTTATTTATAAGTTAAAAAATCTCTCTATACCAAAAACCATAATAAGTAAAACCATAAACACACAAACAATAAAAATTAAAAATTTTAAAATTATTATACCTCTAAAAATACAGATACAAATATACACCAATAATAATGATCCCTCCGCAGTTAGAAACAACCATAAACCATATTACTTAATTCAAACTAACTCCAAAACTTCCTTCTTACATAATCCCATATAAAACTCCATTTTTTCCAAAAAACTTGTAGTTTATCTCTCCTTTTACATACTTCTTTCTCCTCCATATAAAAAATAACAACATTTTTTATTAGAAGGCCATATGCATTAAAACTCGGATTATATTCCCAAGCAATTATCAACTTTTGAATTACCGCTAACACAATCACCAAAATTTCACTGACAAGAATCTTACATTTAAATTTCATCTCTTTATCCACTCCTATTTTTACTATATGTTCTACCATATCAGGTTCGACACCTATATACTGCAACAAATGCGTAGTAAAACTTATTTTTTTTTGGGTGCCAATACAATTGAGCAGAAAATGTTCCTCGTTCCCCAAGACTCCACACAAGACACAATTGGGTGAGCCCCTTTTTCCAATCTTAAAAAGGAATTCAGGAGTAAAACCACTCTTTTTTCTGAACTTCCAAGATATATTACTCTGAACATTAAGGAAAACATTATTCCAGGTGCAGTAAATCTTATTCAGATAATTATTCCGTCCTCTTCTTAACTTCTCCATTATCTTAACCATAGCTGTTCTAATGTCCTTACAGACAATTTCTTGTTCATCAATCTTTAGCTTAAAGCTATGGTAACATCTTATCTGACTACAAGAACTGCCCATTATCATCCTGTTGTTAAGAACCTTCCCACAGTCTAAATTAAGGTAAAACTTTTTGCCTTGTACATAAAATTTTCTTACTCTTTGGATAAAGCCGGGTAATTTTTTTAATTCCTCCTTTGTACATTTATTAATAAAGGGGTTTCTACCATTCACCATTGCACAAAAAACCTCCTCAAAATACAAAGATTTTGATGCCCATATCGATTCAACAATAAATAATAACCTTCAGTATATTCTTAAAGTCTCCAGACAGATTAAACCCAAACCCCCAAACTCAGTTTCCAAGAACACCGACTCTCTCTTTGGCCATCTGCCCTTTCCATGAACCCAGCTATTTATCCTGCCCATCAACTTTCGCAAAACCTTCGCTGGAGGTTCCAAAATTTCCAAAACAAACTTAATTTTGGGTATTAAACTCTTGTTTACCATATCAACCCTGTCCTTCAATTGAAGTTTACTGTGAAATGGTTTTAAATTATGCATCCACGAGTCGACTTTCTCCAATAAATCATTAAAATTGGTCTCTTGGGAAGCAGTTTTCCCGAACTTTAAACCCAATATCTTAACAATATCCTTGATTTTAAGGTTGTAGCGAGATTCTAGATCAACATCTACAACCTTAGAAAAATTAACCACAAAGGATTTTTGGCCGTTCATTACTGCACCTGACACTTCTTGAAATTCCAAAGACAAAGAAAGAAGCTCACCCAATTCGTCTTCAGATAACAAAAAGCAAGAGACATCATCTGCATATGCAGTATAAATTGGATATTCAACAGAGGATTCTCTCAATTTACGAATATTCTGGCATAATCTGCTTAAAACGGATCAAGACTGGCTACATACAATAGCGGGGACAGGGCATCACCCTGTCGAATCCCCTTACCCATATAAAGGACTTTTGACCGCAACGATCCAATTCAAATTTGAAAGCTTTGGTTTCTTAGCCAGATCTCGATCCAACGAATTAAGCTGTCGGGAACACCAAAAAAGTGTAGAACTTGAATTAGATATGCATGACTTACCCTGTCAAAGGCCTTCTCGTTATCAATAGCCACCAAAAAGCCTGCATTACTCTCCAGCACATTTATCATATCTCTGATAATGTGGAGACTATCCCTAATCGAACGGCCTCTGACAGAGCAAGTTTGAAATTTTCCAATCCTATCATTCAAAATTTCACTGCATCTATTTGCCAGTATTCTGGATGAAATCTTCATATCTACATTTACGATGGAGATTGGCCTGAAATGAGTAACCTCCACCGGATTATCGATCTTGGGGATCAAGATCATATCTGCCGCACCCATACTCTCAGGGATAACCCCTACCGTATATATATATAATTGAACACACTTTATAACAGAACCTGAATTTCTTCGATTTTGTAAAATTCTAAGGAGATACCATCGCTACCAGGGGAGGAATTTCCATTCAATTGTTGTACCGCTCTCTTTATTTCGTCTAATGAGATCTCTTTATACCCGATGTTGTCTTCTTTCATCGAGTTACCTAAAAAAAATTTTATTCTACAATTTTCCACTTTTCCTTCACTATAAAATTGTAAATAATATTTTTCAAATTCAGCAATCATTGTCTGTTTATCAACAATTATCTTATTTTTAATTTTCAAACAAAAAATTTGATTTTTAGAACTTTCGTGCCTTAAAAACTTTTTTATAATTTTTGCTTTCAGACTTGAGATCCCAATTTTCTTATTCAATATTCTTTCAATTTGTAATTCTTTAGTACTATTATACTGATAACTTTTTAATTTAACTTTATTCATTAGATCAACTTTGATAAATTCCCACAGCTGGGATGGATTGTCATTAATATCTAACAAATTCTTATAACCTTTAACATACTCCTTAATTATATCCACACAACCATTATCCTTAAAAACAAACGAGGGGATGTAATTGTTTCCCAGCCTTCCTAAAGACCGTGTTTTAATTTTAAGTATAAGGGTGATCATTTTATGATCTCCCTTAATTAACAAAGGACTAATAAAGGTGTCTTTCACACAGGCCATTAGCTCAAAATTTATGTAAAATCTATCTAGTCTCACTTGGCTATTTCCTCTCTGCCATATATAGTTAAACACATCCCCGTTTAAATTCCTCCACACATCCTTGAGATTCTAAACCTCTATCAACTCTTTTAATTTCCCTCTCAAGGCATGTCTCCATTCTAAGGTGGGTTTCCTGTCATATTCAGGATTTAATGTGACGTTCCAATCCCCTACTAATATATAATTGTCTGCATAAGTTTTATCTAAAGTTTCATTTAATTTAATTACAACTTCGCCTGCTCTCGTCTCCCCTTGGGGAATCAAGCAGTTACAAATTCTCAATGTCTTATTTCTCATCCGAACCACAATCATTTGGCAATAAGCTTTTACCAAAATACTAGTTTCCAATACGACACAAGACTTTCTAGGTACTAAAATAAGCGTACCATTAAAACGATAAGGAGCTTGATTCAAAAAGATCTCATAGTCATTATCAAGAACTTTCAGCCAATCCGGGATCATGCTGGACATCAAGCCAGATTCTTGTAATACATATATAGCCTGAGGATCCTTAGAAATTAAATCATATAAAAAATTTTTATTAATGTAAGAGTTTAACCCTCTCACATTCCAAGAATGAATCTTTACAATAGCCATTTGGAAAATAAGAAAGGAAGATTTTTCAATTTTTACCCCTTTTTTTCTTTAATTATTACTTCATTTATTCTTTTCCTTTATCACTAGTCCCTCTTTTGGAACTTGATCTAATTTTCCTTGGTTTTTTCATTCTCTCGACTGCATTTTTTATAACCTCTTGTGTTCCTTCGGAAATAGTCCTTTCTCTTAGCATACTATTTCCTACATTTATAAAATCCTCTGCTCTATAATTGTACCGGTTTACCATTGCATTCAATCCAACTTTTTTGTCTGTGGCTTCTTTAAGTATGAGGAAAAAATCTCCCTCCAGCCTCTTTCTTACCATCGGGTCAACTGTATCCATCGTGTTCTCAAAACTCCTCACCACTTTGGGTAATTTTGAGAGCACAGGACTCACACTTTCTTTATTTTTTTCTTTTCCCTTATCAATTAATTCTTCCTGTTCGTCTTTCATATCTTGATTCATGCTAAGTTCACTACTTAGCTCATCGCTTCCCTGAGTATTATCTAATACGCTTTCAACCCTTTTTTTCTCTTGATCCTGAACATTCTCTAAATCATTTATTTCCAGGTGATCAAAACTTTCATATTCTTCCAATCTTATTCTTTTATTATTTTTATTTAATACATTATTCTCCTCCATCCTTCCTATAGTCTTCATCAGTAAATTCGCAGTCTTTAATTAAATGACCTGCACTACCACATCGGTAACAAAGCTTTTTAGTCTTCACCAATTTAATTGTACATTTAAAGTCACCCACCGGTATCGTAATAAACTCAGGAGCGTTTATATCAGGTTTTTGAACGACATAGACAAAACATTGAAAAGTTAGGATATTTTTATATCCCCTAACGTAACCGGGAATACCCTTGACTTTAACACAAAGTACCTTTTCAATTCATTGATTAGATCCAAAGGGGGAACCGACAGCAAAACTCCTTGTAGTAGTAACTTCTCAGTACCATAAATAAATTTTTCCGCTGAGACTTCCTGTCCTTTAATAAATAAAGGACTGGATACCACTTTAAGTAAAGCATCCCTCCCCGAAAGGTAGACGTGAGTAAAAAACCCATCTAATCTACCTATCGCCCGGATAGCATCGCTACCACATAAAGCGGTAATCCTTTCCACATAGTCCTGGATACGTGACTGCTCAACAGATTTCAAGATAACACGGTTGGAATTATTTCGGCTGTAGTTGGAATATTCGAATTGTTGCTCTGAAGTGCTTGGTTATAAGTCATCTCTCAAAAAATGTACCCAAGAACATCCTCAGAAAAAATTACCCGACTCTCTCAATCAATGAAACAAATACACTCAACGAAATGCAAACCCTTTACAATTAGGGAAAAAAACTTACATAGCCAAAGGAAATGATTGCACTAAAACATTCTTTACATCTTATATTTCTAACAAATATTTTATAAAAATCAAATTAACTCACTCACTAAAGAGATCACTTATCAAGACCCCTTTTACAAGAATTTGATAAACACTTATTATGTGTCACAAAAAACTGGTAGGAATGATATTTCCTAATAAACCTCTCAAATTATTATCATTACAGCCCATTCAAAAGTCAAATATATTCTAAAAAAGCAAAAGAAACAAAAAAAATCGATCTTTTAAATGACTTCCTGTTCACCAGGAAGAAGACACAGATCTCACGTCTGGGCCAAAAACGGCCCAAACAAAAAAACAGAGCCCACCTGCTCAAAATATCATTTAAATAGTTTGTCTCTAATGCTTTACAAATGCAGTAAACATATTTAAACCAGGGAATAATAAACAAAAAAAAAATATTTACAAATTCTTGATGGAGCAAACAAAAGCTGCCTCCATCCGAACTTGCGGAAGGATCATTATTGTAAGATCAATTTTAAAAACTCGCAACGAGTCGCACATCCGTACTCGAACCTGTAAGCGGGCTAACAGTCAAAGTGCGTACTGCGTAGCAGTTTTTTTCCCCCCACTGAAGACCAGGCAATGAATCCCAGCGTTCTGTTGGGAGTCTGGCGGCAGTCATGATACAAATAGACCGTGTCTGTAGGCTGCGACAGGTCGAGGAAACAGCCAGTTCCTCCAGAGGCTCTGATTGCTTGGGTTCGATGCTTTCGTCTGTACCAAACAGCTTGCACGGCAGTGTGGGAGGAAGCTCAGGCGTACAAGAAGGCAGAGCGTATGTTCTTGGGGCGATGGTAGGGCCCTGCCACACGCTCTCTAGTCAAAGAGAGATGGTACGGAAGGAACGGTGATGCCAAGTGGCCAGCCACCGGGACCCGAAAGAGTCCTGGTAAGGCATGGCTGCCGACAGCTGTGTCGGTCGTTGTTTCTGGGTTGGCAAGGGTTTGCGTGACGGCTCTCCTCCCTAGATTTCTATTTTTATCATTATAAGCGCGGGTACCTATCCCGATGACCGCGTCGTCCTGGCCATGCACGTGCAACTTCGCAACGTCCTGCGAAAGCGTGTGGGGACGACTGCCAGTTTTCCCATAGCATGAGTGTTCCTGACGCAGGGGTACCGTCTCGTTACTTGTCTGTGGGAGAAGGTGGGTAAACAGCTTTCGCACGTGGATTCTGAAAGCTTCTTCTGCCTTCCCCGCGAGATTATCACGTTTAGTGGGACAGTCACGGGGCTATGCCCTACTGGTCGCTCGAAATTGGCACACCGAAGCAGCTCGGCTCGAAGGGTAACTGCCTTGGGGTGCCAGCCAGTAGGGAGAGAGGTTTAAAGAGCTTCGGTCGCAGATCTGTACGGCGACAGAGCCGCCCGGCACCCTTTCTCAAACCTCGGTTAAAAATCTTAAGTCTGCCAACCGAGAGGATTCCCGTGGCCGGTTGGAATCCAACTAAGCTAAACCAGAATCTAGGTCGTTTGGGGGTCCATGTCGGCTTGTAGATGCGTCTACGGCAATGGACTGCTTTGAACGGAGGAAGAAAAAAATATATTGAAGGTTCCATGCCTAGAATTTGTACTCGCGGGTCTGACACAACTTCCTAGGAAGAGAGACCCTGCGCCTCGCCGGAGAACGTCTTAGACGCCTCCAGCTAGAAAAAAGTCGAAAAGCAAATCAAATCAAAGCGTCCGTCTGTTGCGCACAAATCCCACCGTCGAAGGCAACATCAGTTTGCCTTCGACGGTGTGATTTGTCCGCATTTTTTTCGCAAAATTATAAGTGAAGAAAGCTACAGCATAACTTAGAAGAAAAAAATATTTTTAAGTCCAACAAGCAAAAGCTGATCTGTTTTCCTAATAAACACCTGTGAACAGACCTACAGTGGGGTGTATCTATCGAAATTTTGACTAAGTTCGAATCGATTGGCCCAGTAGCTGATGAACAGAGCTCGTACGTGGTGGAGGAGGCAAAAATTTTGACTAAGTTAGTTCCAAAATCAAACATAGGTTATTTTAAAGTATATTCGAAGCGTTGGCCTTCGGCTGCAAGGCATAACTGTGCACGATAGGTGATTGCCTTGTGGACAGCTGTCATTGTCATGACAGGAATTTAATTAATTTTTTGTAAAAAAAATTCAAATTGGAACAGTCCAAAAGTATTTTGACTCCACATAAAAGAGGATTTATACAGTAGTTATCACATATATTCTGCTAGTGAACAGAGCTCGTTAAAGGGGGATTGCTTAAATGCCAATGTCATTTGCTTCAAAACGCCTGTCTGTATGCCTCAATTGGTCGAATTTCTTGGCAAACGCAGCTGGCTGTACACTGTAGACTTTCGTGGCCTCAATAGCGTAGAATTTTATGTTTTAAAGCAGCAAAGCGAGTCGCCACCTGGACCCGAAATTTCGACCAAGTCCGAATGACCAGAGACTCGGTGAAAGGACGCGGCACTAAGAGGTACGTGCATCCGCCAAATATCAAGGCGATCGGCCGTGGTTCGCGTTTCCAACGAGAACAGAGCTCATTTCTCAACGCCGAACAGAGCTCGATCGTCACGCCACGAGACCGAAATTTTTTCTATGTGCGAACGGCCGGAAACTGGGCGAAACAATGCGGCCTTAAGAGGCACATTTGTCCGCCAATTATCAACGCGATCCGAGGTTTTCGAGTTTTCGACGCGAGCGGGGCCCGACACCGCACCTTTGAACGACCAGCCGAACTCTTCGGGGTGAAAGTCAACCGATCCGGGCTTTAATTATTGAATAGGCAACTCTTCGAGGTTTTCCCTATGAAAAAATTTCGAACATCAACAGTCCAAAAAAAACATGCTACTTTTGAGAGTGATTTACCAGAGGTTCGAATTTCATGCCTCTCTTGTGCGGCTGGGAGTTGAACCCTTTCCCGGACTTTTAAATTGCCTAATACTGTTCGGAACAAGTGTAGACGGTCCGGTGCTATATATATAGAGAGGGACGTTGAGAGCAAGTTTTGAGTTGAGGCGATATTACTAACCAACCGGGATCCGTGTTTCCTCCACGGGGGGAGTTCGAACGACAGACGAGTCGTGTTGGTTACCCCTACTTGAATGTCTGGCCCTACCTTTTGCATCCTAGCCCTGAAAACCTGATACCGCCCTATGACCCATAGGACATGACCCTATGTTCGAGAGCGTGTCAGCTAGCGGGAATCGCTTTGTCTGCCTGCCCATTGCTTTTAACCTGCAAACCCGATAGCGCCCTATGACCCATCGGACGTGACCCTACGTTCGAGAGCGTGTCAGCTAGCAGGAAATGCTTTGTCTGCCTGCCCGTTTATTTTAACCTGAAAACCCGATAGCGCCCTATGACCCATCGGACGTGACCCTACGTTCGAGAGCGTGTCAGCTAGCGGGAATTGCTTTGCCTGCCTGCCCGTTTATTTTTACCTGAAAACCCGATACCGCCCTATGACCCATCGGACGTGACCTGTGTTCGAGAGCGTGTCAGCTAGCGGGAATTGCTTTGCCTGCTTGCCCGTTTATTTTAACCTGAAAACCCGATACCGCCCTATGACCCATCGGACGTGACCCTACGTTCCAGAGCGTGTCAGCTAGCGGGAATCAGCCTGCCTGTCCGATCCATTGAATCCTAACCGTTTTCAAGTGCGAGTTGGCGGGGAAGCTTAATGAGCCCCTAGCCTGAGGCCGGGGTAACTTAACACCACTCTAACCCTTGGCCGGAAAAACAGGGAGCCAGTACGATCGTGATTGAGGGATTACTCGGTGACGTTCTGGAACGGTTTTACCAGGAAGGAGTCAGACAGAAGCCGCCCAGGAAACAGACGGAGACCCTTATGTTCAATTCGGAAGGGCGACGGCTGAAACGGACCGATCGGCAGCTAACACTGCTACAGGCGAAGCATCAGCTACCGGTGGTCGGAGCCCGTGATGCCCGTAGAATTCTGAATTCGCTAAGCGTCATGACTGGTTCGCCGGTGTCGTTCATTCACCGGTAACTGAATCATTTTCCGTCGACTGCCGCCCAGCATTACCAAGCAGGGAACGCAAGTTTTTATCAAAGTGCGTACTGCAAGGTGAAAAGTTTTTTGAATATATCCCCGGATGAAGGCGTGGTTACTTCGGACGAAGCTTCCACCATAAGCGAAGGGGAGGACGAGCAAACGGACTCTAGTGACAGCGCCTTTTAACCTATTAATTTAAGTAAATAAATAAATTATATTAATAAATAGAATGTATACATATATCTTTGTAAACTAACTTTACAAACACTTACTAAAATACAGGTGAACAAAGCTAGAATGAGCGTTCCGTGGCACGGGGCCGCTGGCAGCCCCCCTTCCCGCGAATGTGCGCTTTATGGCCCGGCAAGGAGTGAGGGGAACGGACGTGCATCCCTTTGCCGTGTGGCACCCCCCAGGGCTTGCTAGGGCACATGGAAGAATTAGCGCGCGCTCGATAGCCCGCTTGTGCGCCCGGGGCTGTCTGGAACCCGGGCCGGAAGACGCACGCGGTCTCAAACAGCCGCGTTGGAGCGTGTGCCTGGTACCGCCCATCGTGGACGTTTATTGCCACCGAGTCGCGTGCGGATAGGTGGCGTAGGAGCCGAGTTGCCAACGAAAGTTTGCTAGCGAACAGAGCTCGTTTCGTAATGGAGGAGGCAAAATGTCGACTACATCCCACGTCGAGCACCCACCTCCAAAACCAAGGCATGTAGACGCGCCAAAATTGGAACGTTGGACGGGCTGCCTGCTCCCAGGAAACTGTCCAACTGGCGCGCAGATACGTGGCATAGGAGCCGAGTTGCTGATAAAAGTTATTTCTTTGGCTAGTGAACAGAGCTCATGAAAGAAATTTCATGCAAGCGCGGGTAAACGGCTGCGTGGGAAGTCCTGGACTCTTCAGCTATGCCATTGAACAGAGCACGATCGTGGTGGAGCTGAAATCAATTTATTCAAGCGCGGGTAAGCGGCGGGAGTAAATATGGCGCTATTAAGTTGAGCAGCGAACAGAGCTCGTTTCACGGTGGAGGCAAAATTTCGACTAAGTCCCACTTCGAGCACCCACCTCCGAAACTATGGTACATAGACGCGCCAAAATAGGCACGTTGGACGGGCTGCCTACTACCAGAAAAGTGTCCATCTCGCGTCCGGATAGGTGGCGAAGGAGCCGAGTTACCAACGAAAGTTTGCTAGCGAACAGAGCTCGTTTCGTGGTGGAAGAGGCAAAATGTGGACTAAGTCCCGCGTCGAGCACCCACCTCCGAAACCAAGGTACGTAGACGCGCCAAAATTGGAACGTTGGACGGGCTACCTGCTCCCAGGTAAGCGTCCAACCTGCGTGCGGAGAGGTGGCATAGGAGCCGAGTTACCAACGGAAGTTTGCTAGCGAACAAAGCTCGTTTCTTGATGGAGGTAGCAAAATTTCGACTAAGTCTCACATCGAGCACCCACCTCCGAAACTAACGAACGAACAGGCGCCAAAATTGGAACGATGAACAAGCTGCATGCTCCCAGGAAATCGTCTAACTGGCGCGCAGATAGGTGGCATAGGAGCCGAGTTGCCTCCAAAAGATTTTTCTTTGGCTAGTGAACAGAGCTCATGATAGAAATTTCATTCAAGCGCGGGTAAACGGCGGCGTGAGAAGTACAAGACTGTTCAGCTATGCCAGTGAACAGAGCTCGATCGTGCTGAAGATGATATCAATTCATTCAAGCGCGGGTAAGCGGCGGGAGTAAATTTGACGCTCTTAGGTTGTGCAGCGAACTGAGCTCGTTTCTCAGGGGAGACAAATTTCGACTAAGTCCTACTTCGAGCACCCACCTCCGAATCTAACGCACGTACAGGCGCCAAACTTGTAACGGTGAACGCGCTGCCTGCTCCCAGGAAACCTTTTAACTGGCGCGTAGATAGGTGGCATAGGAGCCGATTGCCGACAAAAGTTTTTTCTTTGGCTAGTGAACAGAGCTTATAAAAAAAATTTCATTCAAGCGCGGGTAAACGGCTGCGTGGGAAGTACCAGACTGTTCAGCTATGCCATTCAACAGAGCTCGATCGTGGTGAAGATAAAATCAATTCCATCAAGCGCGGGTAAGCGGCGGGAGTAAATATGACGCTCTTAAGTTGTGCAGCGATCAGAGCTCGTTTCCCGGTGGAGGAGGCAAAATTTCGACTAAGTCCCACATCGAGCACCCACCTCCGAAAGTAAGGTACGTAAACGCGCAAAAATTGGAACGTTGGACGGGCAGCCTGCACCCAAGAAGGCGTCCAACTCGCGTGCGGATTGGTAGCGTAGGAGCCGAGTTGCCAAGGAAAGTTTGCTAGCGAACAGAGCTCGTTTCGTGGTGGAGGAGGCAAAATTTCGACTAATTCCCACTTCGAGCACCCACCTCCGAAACTAATTTATGTAAACGCGCCAAAATTGGAGCGTTGGACGGGCTGCCTGCTCCCAGGAAAGATTCCAACTCGCGTGCGAATAGCTGGCGTAGGAGCCGAGTTGCCAACGAAAGTTTGCTAGCGAACAGAGCTCGTCTCGTGGTGGAGGAGGCAAAATTTCGCACGTCGAGCACCCACCTCCCTCCTCTCGTCCGCTTGACATTCAACCAGCCATTGTCGAGTGGTCTCTTTTCAGTGGAAGAACAAGGCTCGATCGACGACGTCACGAAATTTTTTCTATCTCCGAACGACGGGAAACTTGGTGAAACGATGCGGCCTTAAGAGGTACCTGTGTCTGCCGAATATGAACGCGATCCGAGGTTTTCGAGTTTTCGACGTGAGCCGGGCGCCAGACCGCACCTCGGAACGACCAGCCGAACTCGTCGGGGTGGAAGTCGACCGACCCGGGCTTTAGTTGTTGAGTAGGCATCTCTTAGAGGTTCTCTCTATGAAAAAATTTCAAACATCAACAGTCCAAAAAAAATCATGCTACTTTTGAGAGTGATTTACCGGAGGTTCGAATTTCATGCCGCATTTGGCAACTCTTGTGCGGCCGGGGGCTGAACCCCTTTCCCGGACTTTTAATTGCCTACTTTTCTGTTCGGCACAAGTGTAGACGGTCTCGGCGCTATATATATGGGACAGCCTCGAGTGGCGAGTGAGAGTGAAGGAGCCAAAATAGAAACGTCTGAACGTTATTAAAACAAATGGGCGGAAAATGAATTTCTCCTTAGTGCTCCACTCCGCACACTCCATGCTAGCTCCCTAAATAGAAGGACGATGCGAGCTGCGCCCGACGCTTTCTCGTACCTTCACGGGTTTATGTAAAAATTGCACGGGCGAATGCTAGGATTTACCCGGCTATATTCTTTGAGGCAGCCACGTTGCCAAAAACGTTCGGAACATTGGAGGGTTTCCTGCCGACCGAAGGGGCAGCCATTTCAGCTTGATCCACTGGGGGTTGCGGTTCCTGAAATTATGGGCTGTAATCGCGACCGGCGGAAAATCAGCGGGCTATGAGGTTGTTTTTCTCCCGCGGGGGGGGGGAACCTTTCTGCTTCGGCGTTGAACCGGTGACAAGCTTCAAGGCTCCCATGAACGATCGATAAAGGAGGGATTCCCGCCGTCGGCAAGGGCGACCGCTTCAGCTCGGTCCACTGGGGTTTACGTGTCCCTAAAATTATGGGCTGTAAACGCGACTGGTGGAAAGTCAGCGGGCTGTGTGGTCGTTTTTCTCCGGCGGGGGGGGGGGGGGGCCGTTCTCCTCGAGGTGATGGGTGTGACAGGTAACTCGGCCATAGAAAGTCTGGTTTCGACCCTGGCTTTGTTGACGGCCTGATCCCGAAAGCATAGAGGCTGCTTTCTCGTAGCAATCGTATCGACCGGCGGTTGCCAACGAATCGTTTCCAGGATCATCTGAAAACACAGTGTGGGACGTTAAGGCTACGCTTTCTTTTATAATAATAAAAAGAGGCATGTCAATGGAGCTACTTAAAAGCCCGATGATGGGATTTGAGGTTCGTGCTTCAGCTTTGATGGTAGAACGTACCAGAGAGAAAGAGCAAACGGCTGCCGTAAAGCAAACTCGGTTAGCCGGAACAGAGATTTGAAAGGCGCCCACGGATATATTGCCCGTCCGTGGTGCTAATGTGAGCTTTGTGGAGATTCACGTGATTTTAAAAAAATAAATCGACCGAGGGTGGCGTTGGATACTGCTTGGCCGGTTGAGTAGTGTTTTGTAAGATACCTGGTTGATCCTGCCAGTAGTCATATGCTTGTCTCAAAGATTCAGCCATGCATGTCTAAGTGCATACCGCATTAAGGTGAAACCGCGAATGGCTCATTAAATCAGTTATGGTTCCTTAGATCGTACCACCCTACTTGGATAACTGTGGTAGTTCTAAAGCTAATACATGCCGAAAAGCTCCGACCTTCGGGGACGAGCGCTTTTATTAGAACAAGACCAATACAGATCGGAAACGATCCATTCCCGTTTGGTGACTCTGGATAACTTGAAGCCGATCGCACGGTCCTTGCACCGGCGACGCATCTTTCAAATGTCTGCCTTATCAACTGTCCGGAGACATTCCGGAGAGGGAGCCTGAGGAATAGCTACCACGTCCAAGGAAGGCAGCAGGCACGCAAATTACCCAGTCCTGGCACGGGGAAGTGATGACGAAAAATAATGATACGAGACTCTTCCGAGGCCCTGTAATTGGAATGAGTACATTTTAAATCCTTTAACGAGGATCTATTGGAGGGCAAGTCTGGTGCCAGCAGCCACGGTAATTCCAGCTCCAATAGTGTATATTAAAGTTGTTGCGGTTAAAAAGCTCGTAGTTGGATCTCGGT
>JAHWFO010048472.1:0-15016 GCA_023313115.1 Rhysida immarginata | reverse complement strand
TATTAAATTAATACAGCACTTGCCAAACCTTTTCAAACTTTTTAGTAGACACCTTTTCGGAAGCATATTATGTTACCAAAAGCATGTTAAGAATTATATTTCAGTCGCGCATGCACATAACCTTATCGCTGCCTCCTCACTAGTTGGTTAACCGATTTCTAACAAATCGATTCTTCCGACTCGATATCGTACTAGAGACGATATATCGAATCGGATCGTCTGCGCTAGATCGATATATCGATTTTATCGATATTTCCAACAACACTAAGGGAGAGGCAGCGACCCCCAAAAAACCACTTCTCCTTCTTTCTCTTTCCTCTCTTTCCGCTTTCCTCTCTTCTTTTTCTCTCTCTCCATCTTTTTTCTTTCCTTCTCTCTCTCTCTCCCTTTTTTCCGTTTCTTCTTCTTTCTCTTTCTCCTTTTTCTTATCTTTTCATCTTTCTTATCTTTTATAAATATTGAATAAAGCATAATTATTATTCATAAAAAAGTGGATTCAAAATATGAAGAAAAACACACATGGCCGCCGTTTTTCAAAATGGCGGGTGGAGCGGGTGACCAGCTGGTCTCTTATCTTATCTTCTCATCAAAAAATGGCCGCTCCGTTGCCATGGCAACCAAAATGGCGGTCCGCTGGGCTTATCTTATCTTTTGATCTTATCTCATCTGATAAGAAAGGGTGGCATGAGGCCGATTTATATACCACTGCCTGAGGCGAGGGCGTGGTGGGCGTGGCCGCCGCCATCTTGGGTCAAAGGTCAACCTGGTATATAAAGGGCTGCCCCTACTACTAGTATTCTCTTGTGCCATGAAACTTGAACTGCGAAAATAATAATATAGTGTGTCTACAGGTATGTGTTTATGTATGTATTTATGTGTATACATGGATTAAAATGTAAAATTATGTCTAAATGTGTGGAAACTTGTGTGTAAATGTATAAAATTATGTACAAATGTGTAAAATTTCCTGTAAATGTGTGTAACCGTGTGTATACCATTTAGCCATATAGGTGTAAACTTGTGTATAAAAGTGAATATTATGTGTTAATTTGTTTACAAATGTGTAAAATAATGTAAACTTGTGTATATCATCGAGCCATACGTGTGTAAACTTGTGTATAAATGTTTAATATGCCACGTATCGACAGTTAGATTTTGTCGAGATCGACAGCTTGTCGATGAGTTCAGCCTAGACCCCAAGAATACGTCAGTTGTCGATGGTCAAAGTCTAAACTAGAAAATCGACAGTTTAGAGTCTGTACACTATAGACTCCGTAGACAAGTAGACAAGTCTACACTGTAGACTCTGTAGACACTGTAGACAAGTCGTGTTCATGCTAGCTCGAATCGACAAATGCGTCATTAACCACGTGACCATCGACACTTGTCGACGAGCTCAGCCTAGACCCCTAGAGGCGGTTGAAGCGCTCGATAAAAACCATACATTCTTCATAGTCTCTGTTGACTTGGCCAAGCGTTTAATTTGGTTTCACGACCATAACTTTTTGAAGATATGGAAGCATATGGTATTACGGGCCCAGTATTGACCCTAATCCGTGACTTTTTTTGTTAACCGACTTAATACCTTATCTTATAATCCGAAAAAATTTTCTCATCCCTCAACACGAGGAATACCACAAGGATCCGCAATAAGTAACATCTTTTTTGCTACCTTCCTTGCTTCGATATTCCACTTATCGCTGTCTTTTAGATTGAGAGCATATGTTGATGACATTATCCCCACAAAAAGATATGAGGACTATTCGGAATGTAAAGTAAACCAGGATATATCGATTGATATAAATAAAATTCAAACGCGAGGAATGATGATCAACCAAGAGAAAACCACCATCTTGATTTTCAAGAAGAAACCCATTCAACCTAACTCGCAGAAAATTCTTGGAATAATATTTGACAGTAACCTGAGTTTCATCGCCCATACGCTTTCTGACTCGAAAATTACGACAAACCCTCACAAAGAAAGAGATCATTATCATTATAAAATCAAAAATTATTCCCAAGATTATTTATGGCCTATCCAAATGGGCGATATCAATTAAACACGCACTCGAGAAACTAAAGGTGGCATATAACAACATTATCCGCACGGCCTTAAATATTTATGTCCAACAATCCATAACGCAAATTGGATTGACACCATGCGATCTAACTCTTCCCACCTTTAATACGATTGTCATCTTGGCTAAATTGAAAGAATTGGTTAAAGCCTTTTACCGTCATTCCCATCCTGCCAACTTTATTATAGCTTGGATGGTTAGTAGTCCACGATGCAGACTACAAAACCAACTCTTGATTCAACCACCGTCCATCATTTCCCCCATTAAAGAAAGATATTTTTCGTTCAATTGTATAAAGGATTGGAATGCCATTCCCCTAGAATATCGTCAAAAAATTTGGAAATGCGACAGAAAACCCTGTAATGATCACATACGACATGCTCATTCTATCTTAACTAATTACTTTCTAGATCGACAAACCTCATAGTTTGGGGATCTAATTTTGTCCACTTGGGCGCAACATATATAATAATAATAATAATAATAATATATTAAATGCCATATCTTAGTATTGAAAGTTACAACAGTACCATAGGGTTCCATATTTTTCCATTAGGGCACGTGCTACTAAGCCAATTACTTTTATCATTATTTACTCTTTATATTTACTCTTTACAGAGTATGTTTGGTGCAGGGTTATATTCCAGAGGCTTGGAGACAAACAAAAGTTGTTTTTATCCCCAAGCTGGAAAATCGACTTACTTTGAGGCAAAGTCTTTTAGACCTATTAGCCTCACTTCCTTTTTTCTTAAGATATTGGAAAAGCTGGTAGACAGATATATTAGGGAGGAGGCAACAATTTGCTTACCAGCAAGGTAAATCAACTGAAGCAGCAATTTTTGAGTTGGTGCTTCTTATTGACAAAACATTAACAATGAAGGAAACTTCATTAGTGGCCTTTTTGGACATCGAAGGAGCTTTTGATAAAGTATCCACTCATACTGTTATCAGGGCTCTTGAGAGTCGGGGAGTTGATAAAATTATTATCAAATGGATAACTGAGCTGCTTACAACTAGGAGAGTAGAGGCTAAACATCTTGGTTACACATGTATGGTTCGAGTGGCGGGAGGCTGCCCACAGGGTGGAGTCCGTTCACCCTTGTTGTGGTGCCTCGTTGTCGACGAACTATTATGAGTGCTGGAAAAAAAATGGAGTGGACTGCCTTGGCTATGGTGATGATATTGCAGCCGTCGCTAGGGGAAAATTTATTAACACTGTCTCGGACATTCTTGAAGGGATTCTCAAGAAGATGGAGAAATCAGGGTTCGCACACTTGACTCACAACAAAAATCAAGGACTTTTAAGGACTTTCAAGGACTTTTTTAAAAAAATTTAAGGACCACATTATATGGATTTTATAGTAGTTATTAAAATATTTTTTAATATCGAAATTATTTTTACAACTATATATTTTTACACTTACAATGGTTACATATTTTTATATATTTTCATTTTGGCTTCTAATTCAGTATCAATTTCTTTAATTTCTTTGGCTTTATCTTTGGCACTTCTTCTGAAGCTGTTTGATTTAACAATCAGAGATAACTGACCACTACTCTCTGCTTTATCAGACAGTTTATCAGCAGAAAATGTAAGAATTTTTACATTCTCTTCCAATCTATGTTTTTTAATTTTTAAGGAATCAATTTCTTCAATGACAGATTTTCTTTTGTTTTCTGTATCAGTTATTGTTCTTCTTTTCCTCTGTTCATCCAAATAATCCACATAGCGCTGCCTGGCTGCTGTGCAACTTAGTAAAAGCTCCTTTGTTATTATGATGTTTTTTATACCCCCAATATTAAGTAAATGATGTTTAATTATTCGTAAAGCAACCAATGATTCTTTCTTTAAGTTTTCTACTTCAATTTCTTTATTGAGAGAAAAACCTCTCTCAACATCAGCTTGTCCATGAGATAAAAGCAGAAGCATCCTAATGACTTTCCACATCTCTTTGTAATCAGAATTTTTACCGACCAAATTGTACAGAACAGTATCTAACCTACATACTTTTACATCATATTCTTTAAAAATTTTCAAGGCATCACAATTGTTCAGAAGATCTTTGTAGTCATTTGTTATACGATCACATAGGGTTTCATCGAGTCTTCCAGACTGAACGAGAACTCCTAGAACCCTTTTAAACTTTTCGAGACATGTACTTTTGTTCTTAACTATTTCTCTTGGATCTAAACATGACAGATCTCTAACCAATGAGTAAGTTACAGGTGCTTTTTCAAGTAATTTATATACACAATTCAAGAGAAAATTTTTACATTGTTGCTTTAATTCTAAGAGTTGTGTCTGTGTTATCTTATTACCAGCTGCTAATTTTTTTAAACGGTTTTCACTGCAAAAACCTAAATCTACTTTCCTTAGATCAACTTGAAGAGATGCATCTTTAATGTCTAAATTCAGAAGTTTAATAGTTGTGTTGCACTTAGTTAGAATTTCGGGGCGAATGAATCTTGACAAAAGCTGTATTAAAATTTTTGTTAAATCAGTAGCTATGAATGGCAACATTGGTTTATCAGTTTGATACATTTCCAAGAAAGGTAATATTATTTGTGCTATTGATTGAAAACAAAATTTTAACATCAGTTAACACATCTTTATAAGCTTGTTTTAATTTTTGAAATGATTGAATTTGAGGTTCTTTAGATTTCCCACACTCTTTTGTTTTAATATATATAATAATATGTGGCCATACCTCCAGGAAACGTTTAGTAACAGGCACATTTTCTAGCCAACGGATATGACAAAATTTTAATGGTTACACTCTGCAGCCAGTAATATTTTGATAATCTTCTCTTCTAGCAGGACTGTTCTTAAAAAGTTGATTGACTGCAGCACTTGGCAGAATCCCTTCGATATCCCACATCAAAGCATTTGAGCCATTTCTGAATGCACCATTAACTATATGTAAGCCACAACTACTCACATTTAATAAAGAAATGTTGCAGTCTTTTTTCAGTTGCAATGAAATATTATTATAAAATTTCCAGTTTACTGCCGGGCCATCCATTGATAACTGAACAAGTTTATTAAAAGCCAATTCATTTTTTTCAAAAATCGAAGTAAACTTATCACTTACATCCATTGCAGAAGCATGTCCCAAAAAATCGGAATGAAAATATCTGGTCACTACTTGATCGGCTTCCCAGATACGTACATGAAAATCGATTTGTTTTTCTTGCAGGTGATCATTTAATGATTCATCAAACAACAAGACTTAACTGTCTTTCTCTCGGATGCTATTTTTCAATAAAGAATAAAAATATGGAGCGATGCCAAAACAGCATAAATAAGCACACTTGCGCTCACCACAAGAAAATTTTTGGGCGATATCACTGTCTGGAAACATTTTTTGAAAAAGTAAAGTATTTCCATCACAAGATTTATATGAATAATGTTTGTCAACAACATTCAAAGCCCACAAAATCTCTGCAGATAACGTATCCGTGTTGCTAACGCAACTAGAAAGTGTGGGATCTGGTATTTTTTTCACTAGGAACAGTAAAATCACGCACTTTACAAAATGACTGAATCTTGCAAGTGTTCGTCAAACTGCTGTATGAAGATTTATGCTTTTGCCCTTCCATATGACTTTTAACAGCTGATTCGCCCATTTAAGAAACATCAAACAATTTTGAACACACACAGCACCACGCTTTATGTTCGTTTCGGGGCTCCCGCCGTAACCAGTCAGCGTATTTTTCATTCTGTAGCCAGTTATCATTAAATCGACAATTCCCTGGCATGTTGATGTGATGTTCGTCTTCTTTTTTAATGACGACTTCCAGCCTCTCTAAAAAGACTATGTCGGAGTCTTGCAAAGATGTGATGTTAAAGTGAACAAATCCATTTATCAAGTGTGTCACAAATTAAGTGGAAAAAAAACGCGCGTTAAAAATAATTACGTATGTTGCCATTATGTTATCCAACACGGAGACATCCAATCAAAACTTGATATTGATTTGCTGCGGTTCTAATTTATCTGCGTTCTTAAAAAGATGACCGATCACTTTTAAACCAGAGACGGTTAAGAACGCTTTCTTAACAGTCTGTTTTAAACTTTAGTGGGAACGCAACCGCCACAGATTACTATAAAAAAAGTAATATCTTCATCGAAATTATAGTAAAGTGCAACAAATAAAATTGTTAAGTTTAAATTTTCTCAACAAAAGTAAAAATTTCAGGACTTTTAAGCACCTTTCCCAGATTTTAAGCACTTTTAAGGCCTTGAAACCGAAAAATTGAAATTCAAGTACTTTCAAGGTTTTTAAGGACCCGTGCGAACCCTGAGAAATGGTGTAAGGAGGTAGGTGTCACGTGGATTTTTGCAGAGTGATCGTGACAAAGAGAAAGACCGACAAAGTTTTTCATAAAGAAAATAAATCTTTATTCGGCATAAAATAAAGCTTAAAGATAGTAAGAAAATTAAAGATTGCACAGTGGAAAGACTTCTCCGTACTGGAGCTTGAAGCAGGATAGTTCGTCTATATGGTCGTTGCCCGTCTTGGATGCAACACCTGATGCTATACAATGAAGTTCGCCGCTGGCGAAGATCTGAAGATGAGACTGGATGCTGGACACACTTGAACAGTCGATTTCAGCAATTCCCGTCGAATTGTGGACGCACACAAATAAGAAGACGTAGGTATTGTAGACTTGCTACGCCGAAGCACACTGCTACTCCAGAAATAATGAAATGGCATAAACTAGAGACATCTAAGGCTCCTTTGGCCTTCACGTCGCTTAAATCAAATGCATTAGAGGCTGACGCCCCTTTTTCTTTTCGTCGCACTCACCAAAAATAAGCACATTACACTGCGTGTATCGATAGCGATGGATAGAATGCACTTTTACTTTTCAACACAAAAATCACTTTGGAAACTAAATTAATTTCACATGTTAAGGGTAGGTAAGCCCTTACGAGGTACACTTTCACGCATACAAAAAAAACTGCTACACTTTGTAACACCAATTTCTTTGACTTAACCCCATTAACACATTCTGGAGTTTTACTATCGCACTTATATCGATGCTTACAATTGAACTGTATCCTGAGAAACACCACAAAAGACGCACTTTATCACTTGTCGGTAGTTACTAACGTTGACTATTGAAGCTGTCGGAATTCCTGCAGTTTTGAACCTGGCAACTTATGTCGATCGTTTACGGCACACCTTAAAACGGATACAAATGATAGAGTTAATACGAGGTTATACCGACGGTAGCAAAATTGCACATGCCGCATAAGGAACTATCACACGTCGAAGTACGCCTCGTCTCTGTTCAGTGCTTTCAGGAAAAAAAAATCACCGCAAAATAAAGATCGTTGCATCACAGGATTGAATAATTTGTTATACTGAAAATAGTGTCCAAGTCGATAAATTAGGATTCATAAGACAAGTCCGGTGAGTAATGTCCAAGTAGTTTAAAGAGAATGATTAAGGAAAAGAGGACGAGGGTCGTGGCATGATTCCCCCTGTGCCGCTTATGACATAGGCACCGACTGAAAAAGGAAAAATGCACACGGCCTCGTCATTTTCCACGAGTTCGTTTGCGTCGGGGTGAAATACTGTTCGAAATTCACTCAGCACCGTGGCAGGAATTAAGGAGTAAATTAAGGAGAGATTACTTACTCCGACAACATGTAGACTGCAACAACTGCCTATGTGGATTAACCGCCTCCCGTCGCGTGTAGTAGCTTGACAACGACACGTTTCAGCGCTTCGCCGCTCTTGGTTTCGTCCGTCGTCTCTCGCTCGCTCGTTCACGGGCGGGGAAGGTCCGTCGGAACTCACGACGTTCTCTACGGCTTGGGAAGGCGTGCTTATGAGTTAAATAAACCGCTCAATGGCTTTTTCCAGTCTTTTGTGCCATTCGTCAGCCTCTCGGTAGCGCTCGTCGGCTGCTGCCCGCTGTCGTTTCTCGTCGGCGTGTTGCTCGCCGACCGCCTTCAATGCTGTCGCCTCGTCCTTCCCGCTGTCGTCTAACGTTCCACTGGATTCCACTTGTAGTATGACATTGTCGGAGACGTCTCTCATCTCTCGTGATATCTGCCAACGATGTCGTCCTTCGTGTCTGCCACCCACTCCAACTCCGCCTTCGTTCTTTTTCCTCCGCTCGCTCTCGCTCCGTCTCGTCCTCTCTCGCTCCTCACGCTCCCTCTTACGTGTCGCCTTCGGGATGACGAGTTCGGCGTCAGCTCGCCTGCTGACGTCACCTCTCTTCTCTCTCTCTGCCGATACCTTCTCTTGGTGAAACCACGTGACAGTAGGTTTGTCTGTTAATCCAGACAAAACTGCCATTGTTCCTTTTTCTAGAAAAAAGAATTTAAATTTTAGAAGTACTAAAATCTTTGGTAAAGACTTAAATCTATACTTCAGAGGTCAAATATCTCGGTGTCTTCCTTGACAGCAAGCTTTCCTAGAAAAGACACCTAGGATATTGTCTATCTCGGGCTAAAATGATTTTCTGGACTTGCAGAAGAGTTGTTGGCAAATCATATGGGCTGAGCCCTAAACTTATTCATTGGGTATATACTAGTGTTATATGTTGAAGCGGAGGCTGCATTGACAATTTATCGAATATGCAATCCTGACAACTGGGATAGATGCTTAGATAATACAGTATATGATTAACTAAAAAAGGGAGTGTTACGACATCCGGTTTTTCATATGACTGCTGATAGAATGCTTTCAAAATATGATTTCGATAAGCAATATGAAGTTTCCTACTAGGGAGGAATGGAACACAAAGACGCTCACGTCATTTGGGGATCATGAAGTATGGTTTAGGGATGGATCCAAAACGGCGTCTGGAATAGGCGCGGGTGTATGCTGTCTTAGGAGGAAAATCCGAAGGAGTTTCCCCCTTGGTAAGTATTCTACAGTCTTTCAGGCAGAAATTTTTGCAATTATTGCCTGTGGAAAATAACTGAATATTCAGAAGCTTCGGAGAAAGAAAATTTTTATATGCTCTGATAGCCAAGCTGCGTTACATGCACTTGATAGTGTATGTTACAAATCTAAGCTTGTCTGGGAGTGCCATCAAACCCTGTGTGATCTAACAAGAAACAACAAGGTAAAACTGTGTTGGATTCCTTCTCACAGTGGCTATGAAGGCAATGAAATTGGTGATTGTCTTGCCAAAGATGGGTCCATGACTCCATTTATAGGACATGACCCATCTTTGGGATTGTCCCAAAGTCTGATTAAACTGACTATCCAAAATTATATGGGTAGACAGCATTGTGACTTATGGACTAAGGAGTGTGGCCAAAGACAAGCCAAGGAACTTAATCCAAAATATCCTGTTTCTAGGAAAGGTGAGTTGTTAAAACTCAAAAGAATAGAAATTAAAAAGGTTGTTGAACTCCTTACAGGTCACTGTCATCATAACAGACATATGACCTTAATTGGAGTTGCAACTGATGCTACATGCAGGAAATGTCATGAAACAGAGGAGAGTTCAATTCAATTCGTTTTCAAGTTATCGTAATAAATAATAAACTCCCTACGAATAAAAATATTCTTTTGATTTAGAGACCTATCTCCCCTTTCAGTATTCGTCAAATACGTGCATCCTGCACGTGCATCATCTCATTAACCTATGTGCACGTTTACAGCACGCACAGAGACGAACCTATTTGCTCAACACGCGTATTCCCCAATGCAAGGATAGTTCGTTCTTCCAGCAATTAAATACTTGCACTCTCTCTATTGCAACACAATGCATTTTTGGAATTGTGTCTACAGACGGACGGACGGATGGACGGATGGACGGCTGGACAAACCGGTCACATAAGCACATTTTTTTTTAAGAAAATGTGCTAAAAAGGATAGCGTACAACGCAAAAGTAGAAGTAAAACTCAATATGAACTTTAAACTTACACGATATTGTCTTCAATTTAATGTTATATCAAACCAGACTTTAAAATTAAACTCTTGTATCCCAGCTAACCGTTTGCGGTGTAGTTACCCTACTGTTTAACTGACATTTCCCGAATTTAAGTACTGTTCTATATTTTTGTAGTTATCCTTTTTTTTTTTTTGAATTGTCTCTAGAGTGGTATGTGATAAGGATGTGATTACTATTTTATCTGAAAACCTTTTGTGCAATACCTCTTATCAGTAAATAATTCCTTCCCTTCCACCACTCTTAGGAGGAACAACCAAGTTAGTGTGTCTTTTCCTCGGAGGTAGTCAGGAGAGCATCATCCCCATTATGAGTGATACGCATTATTGTTTCATTACAGATACCCGAACCATTTGTCCCCGATCACCGTAACGGAACGTGTAAACATACCGCACCCCGTTTAAACTTATAAAAGAGGACATCCACTGACTCACTAATTCATCATCGCATAGCAAAATCTACTGGCCACCGATTCAAAACTCGGTGGTTTCATAGGATGGATAGCTTGCTAAGACGGGGTTCTTAGAAATTCGGACCCTCTGCCCTCAAAGGGGAGCAGAAAGGAGCGGCACGTTCAGTTGCCTAGCTCGACCCCAATGAACGCAGATCTTCAAAATTGTGTAGGAATGTTTCTAGCTACCACACTAAAAAATCAGTTTTGCCGATTTTCCAAATTCGAATTCTATGGATGCAAAAACTGAAAAAATCAATTTTCGGGGTGTTTTACAAAATTTTCTAATGCTTTGATGCAACTTTGCGGGGAATAAAGATAAAGCGACGATACTCGAATGGCAACTTCCGGGATGTTAAAAAAAAAAACAAAACAATTTTTGTTTTTTTCTATTTTTGCTTTGTGAAGGGGGCCAGGAGGTCCCAAAGATTGGCCTTCCGTTCTGCGTTTTGCCGCCTAACTCCAATGCGTAAAGGCAGAGAGATTCAAATTTGCGCACGAGGATGTTAAAGACTAAATTTTGAAAGATTCTGAAAATCCATTTTAAGGGAGACAAAAATCCATTTTCGTACGGTAATAGCAATTAACGAGATCAAGTGTCTGGTTAGTTTATTTTTAGATTATCTGGATCCAATTTTCCGTTAATTTTTGTTTTCTGGATTTTCAAAAGATTTTTGTTTCTGTTTTTCTCAAACTAACGTACAAACTAGCATGCTGAAAGCTTAGTTTTTGCACTGTTCATAAAATATGGACGTTGTTCTTTGATTTAAAATTTATTTCAAGTATCTAAGTCCATTTTTTGATTTATTATGAGCTAGCAGATATGCCCGTCGTTGCTCGAGCTCTTTTTTGATGAAATTTGCAATTTCTGAATGCCAATATTCAGAAAAAAATAAACATTATTCTCCACCTTTATTCTCTGGTATTGCATCGAACTCACTCAGCTATAGAACACATGAAGTTTCTGGAGGCCTTACAGTACATAACGGAAGAAACCACAAGATTTCCCGACCGGTTTCGCCTTTTGTTCCAGGCTTTATCAAGGGTACATTTGGAAGGCTTGCTAGCCCCTTTATCAATAACCATGATTATATAACATGAAGTCTATATATGGCCCGCCGCAAATACACTTTGTCGCGCGCGCAATGGGTCGCTCCACGGCCACTGCGCATGCGTCGACGTCGCTCCTTGTCGCCCGAGCGTGATCTCGTTTTTTGCACTTGGTCGCGCGCGACGGAAAAAACTGGTTTTCAGGCGACGTCGCCTCTGCTGAGCTGAATTCAGTGGAAGCGACCAGCGACCAGCGACAACATCGTCGATAGCCAATCATAACATCTATACTTAAAAAGATGACAAAAATACTTAAATGTGAAAGAACTTAGATAATACTTAAATTACATCATAATTTATTCATAAAATTAATGAAGGCACATATTTGGTTTCAATATTTTCATAATTGAATTTTGGGTGTTAGCTTATATTTCCTAAGCAAAAAAATATTCTGTATAGTCTGCATCTGTTTTGTTTTCTGAATTAGTTATTAGTTATGATTTAAAAAATGAGATATAAATAAAAACATTAATTGAAAATAATTAAACCATTACTAACATCAGTTCACAGGACCAAAGGCATGAATATTTCACAACCGCATTTATTTATTTAAACAGTTATCAACATGTACACCATCTAGCCAAAAGTAACCGGACACTTTCGAGTTTAGACGCTTTGTCGAATATCTAGAAAAATACTTGACAAATTATCCTGAAAGTTCAGGGGTGTAAAAGAATGTTACACTATATATATGTCAGCAAAAGTTTTGTCCCGAAGGCAAATAAGGAACCAGAAACAAAGTAAACCAAAAACATAATGTTTGGGGTCAACCTGTATAAAATAATGCTTGAAATGCGTTGTAGCTGTACCATATGATTAAGAGGCTTCTTTTACTTATCTGTCTTCATTTGCATGAGAATAGCGCGTACATTAATGGAGATATAAAGGTTTCTTCAAAAATATCGAAATGTTTTCGTAAGTTTTTCTTTTATAACATGCACGGTTTTCAACCCAATGCAATGCCATTTTCAGGAAACTTGACAAAATACAATAGAGACAACACCCTGCAATCAGAATATAAAAATATTAAATAATTTATGAAATATGGGCCTTTTTACTAAATAATATTTAACTGTCCATTCGCAAGCGTTACCAGAATGTCTTTTGCACATTTTATTAGCCAAATGTATAGAGCTACTCTTATAAAAATCCCAAGCAAATGTCAAGAAAAGTCAGAAAGATATTGCCAATAGAATGAGTTGAATTCAGTTGCTCTCAAAAATAAACAAAACGATAAAGGGGTTTTCTCCAAATTTTTATTTTTGGATCGGACACCCGTATCAACTTCTTCTCCTTATGCTGATATAAAGACATATTGACTACATATTGACTTCATATAAGCATATTGATTCTTAAATAAAAACTAGGAGAAAACCCCTTTATCGTTTTGTTTATTTTTGGAGCAAGTGAAATTCAACTCAATCTATGGACGATATCTTTCTGACTTTTCTCGACATTTGCTTGGGCTTTTCATGAGAGTAGCTTCATACGTTTGGCTAATAAATTCTACAAAAGACATTCTTGTAACGCTTGCCCATGCGCAGTTAAACATTATTTAGTGAAACGGCTCATTTTTCATAAAATATTTAATATTTTTATATTCTGATTGTACGATGTTGTCTCTATTGTATTTTGTCAAGTTTCCTGAAAATGGCATTGCATTGGGTTGAAAACTTACGAAAACATTTCGATTTTTTTATATCTCCATGCAAATGAGCACAGATAAGTAAAAGAAGCCTCTTAATCATATGATACAGCTACAACGCATTTCAAGCATTATTTTATACAGGGTGACCCCAAACATAATTTTTTTGGTTCACTTTGTTTCTGGTCCCATATTTGCCTTCGGGTCAAAACTTTCACTGACATATATGAGGTGTAACATGCTCTTTACACTCCCGAAGTTTCAGGATAATTTGTCAAGTATTTTTCTAGATACTCGACAAAACGTCTAAACTCGAAAGTGTCCGGTTACTTTTGGCTAGAGAGTGTATATGCCATACCAGAGAAGACGGGTGAGCCGGCGACACTCTTGTATTTACGACGAGGATTTTTCAGGGGGAAATCTTGAGATCATGCACCTCCTTCGGAAAGCAAGTAACGCCGTTGGTCCCGTGTTGTCGTTTGCTGACTGCATGTTAAAGAACCCTTGAGAGGCAAAATTTGCGGCCCCTATAACGCCGTCCTGATATGACGACAATAGTTGAAAGGGACATTAATAACAACCAATCCAAACAAAGCATTTATACAAAGCTGCAGTTGACTGTAAAAGTCAAAGGTGATAGAGCATTTACAAAGAAAGAGAATAGCTACATTGGAATTATAATAAATCGGCAACGGATGAAAGAATAGCATACACGTCAACCATGGTTCTTAAATTGATTAGGAGGTTAGGCTTCTGGCGTTTAGCTTTGAAAATTTCTATTGCTTCAAGGGTAGATGTCTTGCTGAAGTATTTGGAAATATGGACGACTGACATAGAATCTTATCATTGTCATAGGGGGTGCCCTTTTTCTATGAGTTGGGCAGCTTATTGGGATTTCTTGTCTTTCTTAGTGAAAAATGACCGTGTTCTTTATATCTTGTGGAGAAGTTAAGCCTATATAGAAGCAGTCACATTGTTTGCATTCTATACGGTACATACGGATCAAGGAAGGTTAAGGATAACCACTTATTTATGTCGGACTTAGGTATTGTAGGGTGGGGTTATAAACTTCTTCTTGAAAGTATAAGATTGGACATAGTAGAAGGGGGGGGGGCTGTTGATAGAAGCAAGGTAGTACATATATAGTATATGTTGATTCGTTAGTTCTGTTGGATGGGCTAAGGGGAATTTAAGAGTTCTATCAATGAAAAATCGGAGAGAGGCTAGCTTATGAGATGTAGGAGTGAAGAGGTAGAATCGATTAGATTGTATAAAGTAGTAGCTTTACGATAGATGTTGAACGAGAGGAGGTTGAGGAGTGGGTCACGGGTTATAATAACATCGAGGTAGGGAATAGAATCGTTAGCTTCAGCTTTGGAGGAAAATTGTATATATGGATAGAAAGAGTTGAAGAGAGAAATTATAGCGGGAGAAGTATAGGCGGAATTATAAATGATAAAGATGTCATGATAAGAAACGATAGAGGAATTAAATAGTAAGGGGGAAACATTAGACAATTCAAGGTGCTGTAGGAAAATTTCGGATAAGAAGCCGCTTAGGGGGAACCCCATGCCAAGGCCGTTTGCTTGTGATTAAAACGAGAGTATATTTATAGCGTCTTGCTTGGGCATGGAGTGCTATAGATATACTTTAGTACAGAATGAGAAGAGCATGCTTTCAGGAGTGTACAAGGTGTCGGGAACAGGGATTGAGGATGTCAACGGACATTAGGCGGATATTCGGATTGGTTTCGAAGTATGTTATCTTATCTGGTACAGAGGGTAGATTATCGCAAGCGATAATCTGC
>JAHWFO010048471.1:0-10606 GCA_023313115.1 Rhysida immarginata | reverse complement strand
CCTATGCTAATAAACAGCAAATACCAAACTGGAAGAATACCAATGAAACGGAATTATTAGCTTTTTTGGGGGTTCTTTTGGCAATGAGTATAAACAAATTGCCTAACTACGAATTATATTGGTCATGCAATCCATTCCTGCACAATCAATTTGTTTCTGAAGTAATGACATGCAAGAGATTCAAGCAAATTCTCCACGGGCTTCACTGTAACAGTGAAGAGAATCCAAAATCGAAGAATGATCCGGAATATGACAAACTGTGCAAAATTAGACCAATTATTGTTGCAATAAATGATCGTTTTGAGAGAGAGAATTAATTCCTGGTTCTATATTCTCGGCTGATGAGTCTATGGTATTGTTCAAGGGTCGGAGTTCCTTGAAACAATATATGCCCTTGAAGCCTGTGAAAAGAGGGAGGGTATAAAATTTGGGCATTGGCTTGCGCTAGAATGGGATATCTTAGAAAGTTTATTGTCTACACTGGAAAATCAAAGGACCAAGAGGAAGGAACCCTAGGAGAGCGCGTTGTGAAACAACTCTGCAGAGGCCTGGCTGCTAATGGGCCCAAGCTCGTCGTTTTTGATAATTTCTTTACCACTTTTGTTCTTATGAAAGATTTGCTGAAAGAGGATATTTTTAGCATCGGAACAGTGAGAGCTAATCGTATCGGCCTTCCAGACATTATAACAAAAAAAAACAAGTTAGAAAAGGGACAGTATATATGGAGAAGAAAAGACAATGTATCAGCAGTGCAATGGCGAGATAATCGTCATGTAAATGTTCTCTCAACTGCGCACGATCCACAGGAAATTGTGCAGGTAAACACAAAGGAGAAAGATGGAACACGACGAATGATCGAATGCTCAAAAATTATCAAAGATTATGTTGCATACATGCGTGGGGTAGATCGTTTCGATCAAATGAAAGCAACACTATCTGTTAGCCGTAAATCACGAAAGTGGTGGCATCGACTCTTTTACTTTTTTCATGATGCTGCAATTGTGAATTCCATGCAACTGTGGAAAATGACTCATGAAGAAGACATATCAAAGCTTGATTTCTCAATGCAATTGTCTCAAGCATTAGTGGCTGACCAAGTGAAAACAAGGAAACGAAGAAAGAAGATCACATTTCACACACAGAAATCAATGAAGTCAGTGGCAACCAAATTTGGAGTGCCTGATGAAATCCGGAAATTTGATGTGGGAAGCCATTTTCCTGAAGAAATACAACAAAGAAGAAGATGCCGATATTGTAGTAGAAAAAAAAGCAAGTTCATACTAAATACGTATGTGAATATTGCCAAATACCATTATGCATTTATCCTTGTTTCAAAAATTTTCATTTAGCCAGTAGCACTGAATAATGGTTAAAATAAAGTGAAAATGAAAAAGATTTTACTTTTAATTGTATATCTAACCAATATTCATAATAAAAATCATATTATATTATTAAATTGACAAATAAGCAGATTTAGCTTGAAATTATTAAACTCATTATCACTCATATAAAAGGCCATGGTACGTTATTTTACCACCATTCACATTCGAATATCTAGGCCATGGTAAAACGGTTTACCACCTATTTATGCAAATTATGTAAGGTTTACAATGATTGGCTTTGAAATATAAACACTTCAGATCACCCATATTCAAAATATGAAATATAATTGGTTTCACATTACTCAAAGAATGTTGGCCCTATAAAGGGTTAATTCTTGTTAATTAATTATCTACCAATTATTACCTAAGCTAAATTATTGGTATCTATTGATCTGCTTCTTTTAATATTCTTTTTTTATAATTTATTTCTCTAGTTATATATTTTACTTTCTGTCAATCAAGCTGGATTAGCACGGATAGGTACTTACGTTTTCACAATGTGTGTCCTTCTGTCTGTCTGTTTATCCGTCTGACGCTTGGTGCTCTAGCGTTCAAACGCTTCCAAATTTTCGACTTCCATTTTCGCTATTTGGCAACTTAGGCAAAATGACAGCCTGAATTCGTTGTTGGTAAAAATCAGTGAACTACCTTCCGATTTAAGAACCCACAAATAACTTTTACTCTAACTATAACCAATTTTATTACCATACAATTCCGTGTATAAATGCTCTGTGCATTGATGAATCTTTTTCTCTCATTGACATTCGATAGCTAAGGCAGAGACATAGCTTGTGAATTAAGTGAAAACACGTGATGGTCTTCCTTGGTGATCAAAATCAGTCAAAATTGGTTCAGTGGCGCGTGTCTTATTGGTACCATTAAGGTACATTGAAAACTTTCAAGGCTAACAGATGACACGTAATACATCAAACTGCTTGGAATTATGTGCCATGAATGAATGTAACACAAAACAAGACAGGCAACCGAAATGCACAGGACCGATAGAATTTTAAAGAGTTCAGGGTTAAAAAAGAATGCATATGATTTCTAAAGAAGCCTTTCGTTGTGAGGGCTTTATGAGGTTGCTTAGGAAGCTTCTCGTAACTAAGGCAAGGCGTACTTCTAACGGAAATGTTTAGTTCAAAATGAATAAAAGTACCTGAAAAATGAAATGGAGAGAGTAGTAATTCCCTATATATTCGAACATATAAGAGTCTTTTAATTTTAATATAAGCATTCCTATTTAATTAAATAAACGTTAATTGTTGAAGCGTTCAATGTAAGGGCCTAATCTTTCTGCATAAACTATTGCTAAAGCTTTTCTACGTAAGCGTGTAATGTTGAAGCAAGCGATTAGCTACTAGCTATTGATAAATATTTGCCTAACACAAATTAACTGATTAATGTAAGGCTTAAGTAATTACATGCCATATCTTAGCATTGAAAATTTCAAATGGCATCATAATGGTATCAATAAAATACGACCACTAAAGTCAATTTGGCTGTTATTAATTTCGCGTTATTTCATCCATGACACGTCATTCCAAGTTGTTTGATATATTATATGCCATATCTTAGCATTTAAAGTATACAATGGACTATAATGGTGCCACTAAAACATATACCACTAAACAAATTTTGATTAGCGTTATTTTACGTTTTACAAAGGGTTGAGTACGTTACAACTAAACGATTTGCAAGCATCATAAATCTATGAGAAACCCCGCCGCCATGTTCGGTGATGTTCTATATGGTGCCCACAGTGTCGAACCATGGCGCTCTGCAGTTTCCATTTAATAAGACTTCGCTGCAGAGAATTTAGGTCCATCTGTGCCAAACCTTCTTCACAGGCTTTCCATGGACCGTCCAATGTACGGGTCGTTTACTTCTAAGGGCGCCATTCAGCAGTGCAAAGCGGCAACAATCCATGAGGGATGCGTCTGGAGATTTCATCAAACGGAATAGAATGTATGCCCGTCTCCTGCACCAGTGTTCGCAACTTTATCCAGATGCACCCATACCAGGTTTCGGACGCTTAACCAATCGGAGATTTTTGTGGATTACGTTGCGTACCGTGGACTGTGATACCCCTATCTTATTTGCGATAGCTCTTTGAGTTTTGGCTACAATCTCCGTTGTTCTGCTTGAAGTGGGTCGTTGTCTTGATGGTCCAGGTTGCCTTGAGGGTTGTCCAAAGTTGCCGGTATTGCGGTTTTTCTGTTTCGAAATGGCGAGACCCCTGGATTCCTGCCTTCGAAATGGTGAGACCCCTGGATTTGCATTGTTTTATAATCATGGAACAGGACCACTTCGCGTCGGAAAGTGCATTTATATATTCTTCCTAATCTCTACCGATTTCTGGCGGCATTCTCGCAGCTAGCGTTTGTACAACGATTAAGAATGATAAAGCGATGTTCCCTTTATAACTCCTCACGACGAAGTAGCCCTGTCAACCAGGTGGCTGGAGAATTTGCATATTTAAATCGTTTAGTCGTAACGTACTCAACCCTCTGTATTCATTCATGACACATCATTTTAAGTAGTTTGATATAATACATGCTATGTCTAAGCATTGAAAGTATCCATTCGACCTTAATGGTTCCACTAAAACATGTACCACTGAACAACTTTTGATTAGCAATAATTTTACGTTATATTCAATTATTACACCCCATTCCAAGTTGTTTGATATATTGCATGGCATATCTTAGCATTGAAAGTATGCAATGAACCATAATGGTTCGATTAAACCAATTTTGATTAGCCTTTGAGCCAATTTTGATTAGCATTAATTTTATATTATATTCACACAAGACATATCATTCCAAGTTGTTTGACGTATTACTATGCCATATCTTAGCATTGAAAGTATCCAATGGACCATAATAGTTCCACTAAAACATGTACCACTGAACAAGTTTTGATTAGCATTAATTTTACGTTATATTCAATCAAAAGACCCCATTCCAAGTTGTTTGATATATTACATGCCATATATTCGCATCGAACGGCCTCGGTGGCTCAGCGGTTGCGTGATCGCCTCTGATGCCCGAGTTTGCGGGTTCGATCCCGGCCGAGGACGACGAGGATTTTTCAGGGGGAAATCCTGAGATCACGCACTTCCTTCGGAAGGGAAGTAAAACCGTTGGTCCCGTGTAGTCGTTTGCCGGCTGCGAGGCAAAATTTGCGGCCCCCTATAACGCCGTCCTGAAATGACCATAGCAGTTGAAAAGGACGTTAATACCAAACAAACCAAACCAAACCATATTCGCATCGAAAGTATGCAATGTACCATAATGGTTTTTGAGCCAGTTTTGATTAGAATTAAATTTACGTTACACTAGTTCATGACACACCATTCCTAGTTGTTTGATATATTACATGCCATATCTTTTCATTGAATGTATCCATTGAACAATAATGGTTCCACTAAGCGATGTACCATTCAGCCAATTTTTATTGTTTTTGACCGTCAAGTACCTTCACTTAATTCACAAGCCTTTGCTCTGCCTTATCTATGGAATGCTAAAGAGACAACAGCATTGACCAGTGCACAGGCTATTTATATGTGTTGTATAAATTGTATAGTGAAAAGCGTGGTCCGCGTTGGTATTTGTGACCTTTTGAACCGTATTTAAGTCGTTGGTATTTGCGATTTTTCCACCAACGAACTCAGGCTTTTTTTTTTTTATCTACGTTGTCGAATGGCGAAAACGGAAGTTGAAAATTAGGAAGCGCTCGCCCGCTAAAGCACCAAGAGACAGACGGGCCGACGCATGCGCATTTTGAAAACATTAGTACCTATCGTTCCTAATAAATGATAGTCGTAATTGGTTCAAAAGTACATATATGGATTAGTGGTACCAATATTGTCTATTTGAAACTTTTAATGCTAAGATATACCATATAATATATCAAACGATTTATAATGACGTCTCATGAATGAATATGACGTAAAACCAACGATGGAAAGGTACGTTGTGTCGTTGTACAATAATGGTCCATTCGAAACTTTCAATGCTAAGATATACTGTAGCATGTAATATATCAAACAATTTTGTAGGGGGTGTCTTAAATGCATATAACTTAAAATTAAGGATAGTCGAATTTGCTTCAAAAAACATGATTTAGTGGTACTATTTTAGTCCTTTGGAAACTTTCAATGTTGTGTTTGGCATTTAATATAACAATCAGCTTGGAATGACGTGTCACGAATGAATCTATATATATAAAAATGACTTGGTGTTTGTTTGTGTGTTTGTTTGTTTGTTTGACAATGCTCTGTCACGAACATTATGCCACGCGCCAACAATAAGCCATAGACCAAACATATGCCACGCGTCAGCAATAAGCCACAGATCAACATATGCCACGCGCCAACAATAAGCTACAGACCAACAATATGCCACGGACCAAAAATATGCCACGCGCCAACAATATAGCTCACGCCAACAATATGCCGACGGATAAACAAAAGCAGTCTATTCTATATACAATGTATATATAAAAAGGATTCGTTTTTTTTTTATGCCAACAATCGGCCAGTGTGCTTGCGTCAACAATCGGCTGCCCGTGTTTTTATATTGCGTCAACAATGGTTGATGCACGCGGAAATCTCCATTCACTCAATAAAAACGCAATCGTTTCATCTATATCCATACAAATTTAATTAAAATAAAATAAAAAATAAGAACAGATTAATTAAACGATAAACAAATACAATATATAAAATAAAATAAATAAAATAAAATAAAGCTAATAATTAATTAATTAAATAAACTTGATTATACGAATAAATAAAGTAAAATTATTAATGGACGATGTCCACGATAGAAATTTGATGGCTTATTTTGAAAGCGGTCAACCGGGTCACCATGTGCGCTACCAACACTGAAAGCACGAATTACCTCGCAAAATATTCACCTCTGATACCGCTGATACATTAATTCTTTTTCTTGACTTAGTTTTCCACAGCGAGATTCTCTGTTTGCAGTTTTAGCTTTTTTTCGTTGAGAATGATTTATTTCAAGCTCAAGCTAAACAATTTAAATAAATTAAATTTGACAATATAAAATTAAATATTCACTACTTTCTTAAAGTCTATTAATTTCTTCATGAAATATATCCACTCAATCTATGATAGCATGTTTTTTTGTTTTTGTTTGTTTTTTAACCAAATTTTATAATCAGCCTTCTGATTATAAAATATGCCATATTTATTAAAACCTTCCATTTGAAAGTACACTCTAAATTTAAAAGAACAATGACAGAGTTAATATACATTAATAAAACATAGTAAGAGAGCCAAATGACTTGTAAAGTAAACAAGAAATTGGCTAATGGTTAATCAAAGGAAGAAATAAAATTGTGACGTAATTAATATTATTATTTTCGTAATACATATATTTTAAATTAAAACAAATTGCTTACTAAATTAATGAATTTGATGAATTTCAGCAACAGAGCTAAAATGAAAAAATATGTCACTGCTGAATCTTGCAGCCAAATAATAATTTTTCTATTTGAATGTACAAAAATACAATTTAATTTGTGTAATATTTTAAATTAAAAGAAATCGCTTATTGAATTATTTAATCTTTATAATCACCTTTACATGGCAATTGAAAGTCAAGATATTTTCTAAGATAAGTTGCATCTTGGAAGAAGCTCACATATTTTACTCGAATTCTTAATTTTCTTTATGACTTTTCATTAGAGTAATATTTCAGATAATATTTATACTATCCAAATCCAGTTTTCTTGAATGATGTGAACAATTATTGCTGAACGTCTGCCTTTGACTCCCTTTAATTCCCTGGAGATATGAAGCTCGTTACATGAAATAAACTCAGATTTGCCTCCATTTTCTTTTTAACGTTTTATGTACGAAACTACTACTGTTTAAAGAGCAAAAACCGAAACTGCTTATTCCTGAAGCGCTCTCTAATCGAAAGTGTTGCAACACAACAAGCGAAGAAAAAGATGCGTATTACGGGTTTTGAAGCAAATTGCCAAATCTCCTTATTGATGGTCTCTGTTTCTGACCGACCAATCGTTAACTCTTCTCAACGGTGAGAGTTTGACCTCACCCTGTATACAGGGTGTTTCATAATTGGTGTCCCGTCTTTAGGTCCAAATAACACTGGCGGCTAGGGGCTGAGAAGATCCATGACGTCACCCAGTGGCGCATACTGAATGCTGGGAAAACAACAGATAAACGAGCGATCTAATCATTAGAAATGCCAAGTAGTTTTAGGAGACGTTAAAGAGAGATCGAATCATTAATATTTTAATGCTAATCCTAATTGTTTGTAAGCTTCCACAGCAATATTGTTTGTAAGCTTACAAAGAATACAATTTTTTGATACAATAATTTTGATAATTATTTCTGTAATTCACGGTGCTGACATGGTCTTTATCGCACTGAGATTCGATCTCTCTTTAACGTCTCCTGTAGTTTTATCCACAGTTTTGGTTGTTTATATATTAGTGGAATAATGTTTGAGTCCAACTATTTTGCCACTCAAAATCAGTAATTTTAAAAGTTAAGTAACTTCCTCTTTATTTCTTAAAAAAAAAAGACCCAAACTAGACAAAACACTTGTAAGATCTTTGAAGGAAATTAAATATTTGTTCTATTAAAAATATAACAGCAGAGCTTGATCAAAATTATACAAATTTGACTGTTTATTAATACAATTTTAAAAATTTATATTAATACATAACAATACAGTTAAAATATATATTTACTGTATAAAATTTTACGTATTAAACTATACAATATATAATGCAGTTAAATAACTGGTGCAGTGATAAAACATTTTCTGGGGAGGGGAGGGGGATCGCCAAGCTTATTTATGTTTTCATTTATTTTTATAAGAAATTTCGAGTTTTTCCCGTCATGTAATAAAAATGCCTGTTAAAATGCCATTTTTTTTTATTCAAAAGTATGGGATTCGCAAGTTACTTAACTTTTAGAAAAAGGGGGCTACGATTCAAAAAAGATGGGAACCAAGGTGAATTTTTAAAATGTCAGTATTTTAAAATTACTGATTTTGATTGGCAAAATAGTTGGACTCAAAAATAATTCCACTAATATATAAACAGCCAAAACTGTGGACAAAACTACTTGGTATTTAGATCGCTCTGGATTTAAATCGTTTATCTCTCGTTTTCCCAACATTCAGTACGCGCCACTGGGTGACGTCATGGATCTTCTCAGCCCCTAGCCGCCAGTCAAATAACGACTTAAGAGGAACAGATTGGGGGAAAATGAATATTGATTATTTGGTTTTAATGTCTCCTAATTCAGAATAAAAACATGTCGCGTCCCTGGGGGTGAAGGGGTAAATTTTGAAAATTTTAATTTTGTAGGGGTAGGTGTTATTTAGAAAGTTGTAGAGCATCATGTACAATGTGGGTTTAGCAAAAAACCCGGTGAAAAAATCTCATGCCCTGCCCTCTTTATCGAGTGGGTAAAGTGAAAGGTATGGCTAGCCGATGTGGACAAAAACCATAGTTATTAGAAAACAATAGGGCCTACATTTGGAAAATAATGAGAATGAATGAGTCGTTACCCTGAAAAGCTAATAAACTCAACCGGGCTTTTCCCCCTAGGAAAAACATTATGAAATTTGAAAACTGTACATGGGAAACGGGAAATGTAAGTTTCTAATGAGTTTTTCTGTTTTTGTCTATATAAGCTAGCCATACTTTTCACTTTACCCACTCGATAAAGAGCAGGGGATGAGATTTTTTCACCGGGTTTTTTGCTAAACCCACATTTTACATGATGCTCTACAACTTTCTAAATAACCCCTACCCTACAAAATTAAAATTTTCAAAATTTACCCCTTCACCCCCCAGGGACGCGAAATATTTTTATTCTGAATTAGGGGACATTAAAACTAAATAATCAATATTCATTTTCCCCCAATCTGTTCCCCTTGAGTCGTTATTTGGACCTAAAGACGGGACACCAATTATGAAACACCCTGTATATATAAAAACGATTCGAATTTGGTTTTTTTTTGTGTGCCAACAATCGGCTAAAAGTATTTCTATATTGCGTCAACAATGGTTGATGAAATTAATGCTTCAAGTTTTAAGGAGTGTAATAATAAAAAGAAGACTTGGAATTTGTTTGTGCCAACAATTGACCAGTCGTGTTTGAGTCAATAAATTAAAAATATTTTCTGCGCCAACAATCATTTGCGGTCTTTATATACATACCACGGTCTATAGATATTCATGGTCATCGAGCTTCGGCCATTTTCCATTGTTTCGAGAAGCTAAGGAAAACAGATCGGCACCAGGGCCGAGTTTTTGGACATGAGATCGCGGTTTAATAAGCAAAGCTCATACGTCAAAATTGCGTCATATAAAAGCAAACGACATTGTTAAATTATCCTTTAACAATGAAGTTGACGTCACTTCGCTGTTAATTACATCGCTGTCAAATGTCCAAAAACTCGCCCCTGGGCCGACCGTGACCTGCGATAGAGGTTTTTCATTGAAACTGAAAATGAAAGTAAAGTTTCTTTCTGTCGATAGGGCGGCGTGCAGGCGTGTTTGGGCCGATTGTACATGCAGCGCCACTTTTCAATAGAATTCCTGCCGTATTGGGAACTAGAAACTTTAGCTTCATTTTAACAATGGAGCTCGATGACCATGAATATCTACAGACCGTGATACATATCTTTGAACAATAGAGAGGTTCAGCACCACGTAAACTCGAACGTGACGCGAACGCGTGTGACAGTTGTAAACAATGAAAAATCTACGTCATTTCAGACTAGAAACGTCATGCGATCGCGTCACGTTCGCCTTTACCTGGTGCTGAACCTCTCTAATATACAGAATGAATACAAAAGCCTGAACCCCCCTTTTATTTTTTGAACCGAAGCAGATTTGTCAATTTTGATAAATCCAATGAATAGGAAGTTGTGGGTGGCCTATCCCATGATGCACTTTTCATCATCCCAAATATGCAAATTAGGACACATTCAAAATTTATCTCAAAAACCGTAAGGGATAGAGAAAAAAAAACCAATTGCAAACTTGTTCAGCATAAAAAAACAAACAAAACAAAAAAACCCCATCCAAATCGGACCAACCAATCACCCACAATCACGTGGTGAACTGTTTGTAGCTTACAAACAGTCACACTGCACAAGGAAAACTGAATGTTGATATTTCCACCATGTAAAGCATGCAAATCAAAA
>JAHWFO010048470.1:63045-107710 GCA_023313115.1 Rhysida immarginata | reverse complement strand
GCAAAGATAGAATTGTTACTCACAATGTGAAGGACTCATTTGGAGGTGCAGCAATTATCGTTAAAAAGGGCATTCGGCATCGGGAAGACTTCATTCGGATGTATACAGGAATGGAGATTGCTTCTGTTATTATCACAGACACTACTGTAGGCGATGTAAAATTCCTGGCTCTTTACAACTCTCCCAAGCTCGATGTTGATGAACTCGACGAGCTATTCTCTGGGAATATCCCAGTGGTAATGGCGGGAGACTTGAATGCTAAGTATTCACAGTGGAACTCCAAATGTCATAATCAGAACAGTGTCATATTATATGGATATACACAGAGCAATAGGTACTGTAAACGATACGTATTACTGTGATCACTCACCTACAAGTGATGTCCTTGACATTATGCTGCTGAAAGGCTTCTACAACCCCTGGCAAAAAAGAATGAACGCACTGTGTGACTTATTATTGACAAGGGAAAGTAAAGTCACAGAAAACCTATATTTGAATTGAAAATGCAAAAACAAAGATGTTTTAATGACTCCCTGAGTCTAATGTATATTGTAGATCAATTTAATGTCAATACATTTTGTTGGGAACAAAATAAAAAATGAAACATAATCCACCACCTTGGAAAAAAGTATCAACTCAGTGGTTTCCTGAGAAAAAACTTTGAAGACACTTAATGCAACACCCTTAAAAACGCTAAATCACACAATTCGAATAAAGGTAAGTCAGGTTTTTTGTGGAATTCGATTATCTAAACATAAAACTACTGTAGTTTTCCTGTCGTAGTGTTTGTGTTTTCGTGACCGAATGGCACTTTCAAAAGAGTTTTCACAACAGTTCAAAGAAGAAATTGTAAAATTTGTGAATCTGGAAAAAACACTAGAATAGTCAGAAAATACCGGTACCAGGGTATAGTATAAAACAAGAGAAGAAGTGGGAGACCCCGTAAAACTACAAAGCAGCAAGATCAAATTCTTCGAAAGTTTTGCATTTAATATCGAAGATTAACGTCAGAACAACTGAACAACAGGGTGAGACAATACCAAGTCCTTGTATGCAACAGAACAATACGAATTGCCTTAACGAGATGGGTTTTTCGTTCCGAAAAGCCAAGACCAAACCTCTGCTTACAAAGAAGCACAAACAGGCTCGTCTACAGTGAGCCTAACAGCATAGAGATATGACTGTAGACGACTGGAGGAAGGTAGTTTTCAGCGATGAGTCGAGAATTGCCCTTGGTGCAGGAGATAGTGATGGAATATTTGTTTGGAGGCGTGTTGATGAAAAATTTCAAGAGGATTGCCTAAATTTCTCTGTAAAGTTTACGCAATCTCTCATCACCTGGGATTGTGTGACGGCCAGCGGTCCAGGCATAATGTGTATATTTTAGGTACCATGAATTCAGAAGCATATTTGGAAGTACTGGAGTCTTCTTAATTCCAACACTTGAAGATCATTTGGAGACGATGAAACCATCAGATTACAGGAATAGTGCAACAGTGGTTATAAACAATGGCCAGGAGCATCTTAGATGGCTTGCCAACAGCCTGACCTCAGCCCAGTTGAGAACTTGTGGCGTGAACTGAAATAGTTGATAAGAGAAGCTCATCCGTCCAACAAAGATGAACTCAAAAGGGCCATTACTGAAGGGCGGCATAAACTTACCGTGCAGAACTGTGATAACCTTTTTGCTTCGATGGCTGCAAGAATTAAGGCTGTAATTAAAGCCAAGGGTGGAATTACAAAAAATACTAATGTATTAAAATGTTTCTTTTCCAGAGAAAAGTTGTTTGAGTTCAAAGTTTTTTTCCCAGGAAACCACTGATTTGATACTTTTTTCCAAGGTTGTAGATTAAGTTTCACTTTTTATTTTGTATCCTATTAAATGTATTGGCATTAAATTACTATATATTATAGATTAGACTCAGGGAGTTCATTAAAACATTTTTGTTTTTGCATTTTCAATTTAAATATAGGTCTTCTGTAACTTTCCTTTCCCTTGTCAATAATAAGTCACATAGTGAGTTCTTTCTTTTTGCCAGGGGTTGTATAAGCCATTCGATATTTTTACTGTTGATGATTTATCTTCAGATCATAAACCGGTCGCACTGAATTTTGAAAATGTAAATATTGACTTCAGAGAACAAATAGGGATTAAACAGGATTGGAAACTTTTCAGAGATCTCAAAAATGACATTAATCTTCTCAATGACGTGCACAGTGCGGAGGAGATAGACATAAATGTTGAAAGGGTCACTACACGTATTACTGATGCCATCAATGCTTGTGCTTCTCCAGTAGACGTGAAACCGCCTGATCATCTTGATCTTACTCTAGCAGTCAAGTATTTAATAGACCAAAGAAACAGGGCAAGGAGGCAATGGCACCGAACACGAGAGCCTTGGCTTAAAACCAAATATAATCAACTTACGAGAAGAGTACATCAGGAAGTAAATAAACTTCGTAACGAGAGATGGAATGAGAAGGTGAAGAGTTTGTCAACCCAGGACAATTCTATTTGGTGCATGATTCGAGCCTTACAAAACAAAAAGACCATGAACATACCACTGCTTTTAGACACCAGTGGACATTTTATAATTAATGACCAAGACAAAGCACAGCTTATTGCTGATTCACTTAAAGAACAATTTGTGATTCCAAAGGATGATCATCCAGAAGGACTAGAAATATCCAAAATGGTAGAAAGCAGCATAACAAAGTATTACAACACTAGCCATCATGTGGCCAAACATGATATACAGGTAGCTGAGGTTCAAAATTGCTTTAAGAAACTCAAGAAAAAGAAGGTACCAGGTAAAGACACTATTAAAAATATTGCCTTAAAAAACTTACCGCAAATTGTAACTTGTCATATCAGTAAAATTATTAACGACTGTTGGGATAATTGTTACTTTCCGAATACATGGAAACAGTCTGTTGTCCTAAGTATTCCTAAACCCGGTCAAAATCCTGCAAACCCTGTAGGCTACAGGCCCATCAGCTTGCTGTCTTCTATTTCTAAAGTTTTGGAGAGAACATTTCTCACAAGATTCTTAGATTTCTGCACAACCAATAATCTCATCCGTGCATAACAATTTGGTTTTCGGGCGAAACATTCTTTCTAGCTCAAAGTTTGGAGACTTATAGCGGTTAACACTCTCTTTAATCTTTCGATGTATTGCGGCGTCATCTTCTTAGATGTTAATAAAGCCTTTGATCAGGTCTGGCATGAAGGCCTTATTTATAAAATGATAACTGATGGTTTCCCACATGATTTAATTAGTCTAGTTCACTTGTTTCTGTCCAACAGGTCTTTTCAGGCCAGAGTTGGATATGAATTATCTAATACCTGTGAGATAAATGGCGGTGCCAGTTCTGTTCAATTACTATATACGTGAATTCCCTGAAATCTCTTACTGTAAGCTATATTTTTATGCGGATGATGCTGCTATACTGACATGGGCACGCAAGCCTAGTATTGTTGTATCACATTTGCAGAAAGCCCTTAAAGAATGTGAAATCTGGTTTAGCAAGTGGTGATTAAAATTGAATGTCGACAAATGCAAAGCAATGTTTATCAGTAAGAAGAAAAGGAGAAACCCTGACTTCTTAAAGTTATATGGCAAATACTTGGAGTGGGTTGATAATTATAGATACCTTGGCGTTGTTATTGATTCAAAACTATCATGGAATATGCATGTGACTTATGCGATAAACAAGGCCTAAAAAGCAAAGTTTAGCTTAATTGCTTGGCTGGGTTGTAACAGTGCCCTCAGTGTTGATAACAAACTACTGTTATACAAAATGATTGTTCGTGTCATCTTGCTATATGGCATGCCCGTCTGGGCTACAATTTGCAAAACAAGATGGAAGGAACTTCAAACTTTCCAGAACATTACTGTAAGGACTATTGCACAATTTGATAGGAGAATTTCTTGCAATTACTCCATTCATAATGATTTCAATATGACCCATGTCAGGAAATATGTTCAAGAGCTCATAAAAACCATGTTGCCTATTATGGCAAATCATGATAATGATCTAGTCTCTGGCATTCTAAAACATTCTCTACATAGAAAAAGTCACCGTAATCCAAGACATATCCTCGATGTCAATTTTGTGGGTTTCATAAGTGTTTCGTTTTTTGTCGCTTGCTATGTAATATACTCCTAGTTCAGACAATCGTCAATCAAATTTCCCTCCACCAAGAGGAGGCAATTTTCTTCTTTCATATTTTGGATGACCTTTGTGGGTACATCAGGCTTCTTTTCTAGTTCAGTGTATTTCCTTTGGAATATGATTATGAAGGATGAGATTATCGAAGCGGTGCTTCAAGTTCCACACGAATACCGATACACTACACTGTTCGATTGGCAATGCTACAATCAGTATCTTCGGGTTTTCTCCTGGCTACTCCCTGTTTTACCTGCTGAATGATGAGAGCTTCGCTCTCGAAAAGAGCTTACAGGATAAGGTTGTACTTTTCCTTTTATATTTTTGTTGTGGTAAAAGAGTCTTTTATTTACTTATCCTAAATAAAATGTTTGTTCTCTTGGATATATATACGTCTGCTCCTTGATCCAATAACACCATCGCTCGCAAGTCTAAACAACCCGTTCCTGCCGCGCTTAGGTGTGCATTGTTGTTGTGGGTTCCTTCTGGCACCCCCCCACCCACGTGCTCAGGGCACAATATCTTGATTCTCTTTGTAAACATCTATTTGATTGTTGCTGATCTGGTATCCAAGTCCCTCTGATGCTCTCCTGCCATCCTCGCTCTCTTTACATCTCCCCTTCTCTACTCTTCTCTTTGCCGCATTAACAGTAAATAAAATAACAGTAAAATTAAATGATTTATGGAATAGACTTTCAAAATTACAAAAGAAAATTTCTGAATTATAAGTTATAGAAATAACTTGTTGAATATCTTTGTGAATTGTTGATATCCATTTAAATTGTAACTTCGATGTTATTATAAAGTATATTAAAAAATTAAAGTAAAAATTTTTCATATATATTAAAATAATTAATTCTTGCAATAACACAAACAGAAAATCAATAACTGATTAAATCATACAAGTTAAAATTTCAAATTCACTAGTTGTAATCCATACATTTAAGATTCTTTGCTCCGAATTCCTCACTATAAAAGCTTTGCTTTATTGCGAACTAAAAATTGTCCTGAAATTTTATTTTTCTCTGGTCCTGAAAAATATTTTATAATGCTCCGACCCCTGCATTAGTCTATTTTGAAATGGCACTTTATCTTCCAGACACATGAGCACTCCTGCCTTTGTAAAATATGCCACTATTAGATTTTGTCATTTTGTCTTTCTTTATTGGGATTCAATGGATTCTTGGGATTAGAGTCGATATATGTCGTAAGCTGCGATAACAATTTGCTGAAGGTGAGAGACAACTTTCTGGATTTCATAATCACTTGATGATTTAAGTATGAATGATGCTTACACGCTATTATTGACAAGACAAGCAAGTCATTACCACGTGAAAATTACCTTTGTCACACATAAAAAGCCAAAGTTGTGAAATTGACACTGCCTACTGATCATTTTTCAATTTTGGAACTATCTTTTTTTTGCTCTGGAAAAAATTCCCATCCTGTAATTATGGCATCCCCAAAATTTCATGATTTTCTGATGAATAGTTTCTTTTTTTACTTTCATTTCAGACACATTGTATATAGTGTACCATTAAAAATTTTCAGTTTCTGTTTTTGTGAAAGCCTTCATGTTTCATTGCTTCTCTTGATGGCCATCTTTCGAATTGGGCCAGATGCATTAAGTTCTTTTGTATTATTATGGTGATTCAAAGCAACTTTTTCTGCAAGGGGCTTATTATTCATATTCTTTAGTTCATAAAAGCAAGTTAATAAAATGCTGTTATATAAAACTGTATTCACCATACTTGTCCCCATTAAGACTTATATATGTTTTGTTATTTGGACCATTTCTTGAGGAGGTAATGCTATCAGTTATTTCTTATATACCAGGATGTTTTTTCTCTGAAATGGAAATAACAGTGGGCAAAGTGTATTGCTAATGAGGACGGATATTTTAATATGATAATGTTTAAGACTGGACATCATTCTACAAAAAATATGATGCAAAAAAATGACACTAAAAAGCATTATGGAGACAGTTTTATATTGTTGCACGTTTAAGCTATTGTTGGTGCCGGTTTTGAAGCACATGCTGGAACTGAAACGTGACCTGACCATTATTGTCTGAGCAACAATTTTTATTTGAATCTTTACTACCGAAATATGAAATACGAGGGCTGTTTTTTAAGTAAGGTCTGTTTTGTAATAAAAACAAAACTACTACAGAGTGTCACAAATTGATGTATACACTCTTTGAAACATTATAGCTCAGAAACGAAATGAGATAGAAATATAAGGTTTGTTGTGTATGATCCAGACGGCGCTACAAAAGCATAGCAACACATTCATTGTTGTTCATTTGTTTATAAAGCAAAATGGCGGTGAGACTTTCATTCGATGAATGTAAGTTGATACTGAAGTGTTATTGGAAAATGGAGAATGTTGTTGAGGTTCAACGAAGTTGGAGGGTTGAATTTGGTACACCACCGCCAACAAAGGTAACAATAACAAAACTTTGAGAGTAGTGTGAAGTCGAAGGAATGGTGAAGAGGAAGTGCTCCAAAGTTCCCATCTCGGATCTCCCGATTTAACCCCTCTCGACTTCTACCTTTGGGGAACTTTAAAGAACACTGTGTACGCCACAAACCCACAAACACTGACGGAATTAAGAGATCAGATTGAACAATCCATCAATGATATTCCATTAGCTATAATCCAGTCAGTTTGTCGCTCTGTTCGACGTCGGTGTTAGGAGTGTACTGTGGCAGAAAGTGGACATTTTGAACATGTACAGGCTTAAGGAAGTTTAACGAAAAATACAACAAACCATATATTTTTATCTCATTTTGTTGCTGAGTTATGTTTCAAAGAGTGTATATGTCAATTTGGGACACTGTATATTTTTTCAAAATTTTTTTCTTCACCAGATTCCTTTAGCTATTTTTCCATATAGTTTCCAAATTTATTTAAGCACTTGTCATAGCGCTCAATGAACTTCCGCATGATCACTCCCCATAGAAGTCTGCTGGCGGTGAAGAAAGCCACGCAGTTTTCAATTGTTCATCGTCGCTGAAATGCAGGCTGCTGATGAACTCCTTTAGATCCCGGAACAGGTGATAGCCATTGGACGCGAGGTCTGGAGTATATTAATGTAAGTTAAGTTTTTAGAAGGTATGGCCGAATGGAGTGGTTAAAAGTAATAGAACCCCACATTAGGTGTCATCCGCAGTCAGGCATGGTCTGGAAGAAGGTGGCAGACAGAAAGACGAACTCAAGCTCTTTAGGTTAACAAACCGTAAATAATTTATTCATAGGTAAAATAAGTGTAAATAATGACATTTAAATAACCTTTGACCGCCCTAACGGGGTCGGGAAAATAAGCAATAATTTGAATAAATGAAAAGATCATAGCTGATATAAACCCAATAGATAAGCCTCAAATTGAATAGATAAAATATCCATCTTGGCAAATGGAAACCCAATAAAAATGATAATGGGAAACGCTTGAATGGCCAGGGATCTGAAAATTAGTTACCCACAGACTCAGGACGGGACAGCAACTCTTGCTTCACGTATGGCAGGACAACTTTTTGGCATGGGTCGTCTACTTCTATGGGATAAGCTCTGGTCGTCTTGGTTGGACATCAGGAACGGAAAAACGGACAAACTAACTGAGAAATTACGGGACGTTGGGCATTGTCAGCACGGGGTCGCCGCGATAAACTTAACGTTACAGAAGCCTCGATCTCGAGCAAAAACAGGAAAAAACTGGTCACACCATAATTGAATGATTAAAAAACTAAAAGAAATTTAGGTGTTTCTTCTACATAGGTGGCTTGATACCGGATATAGGAAGCAATTCTTTTTGCAGCCAGCTGGATTTCTAAGATCCAGCAGATCACTTACATATGAAACCAGCCTACTTACATAGAGGGCAAAGAACCAGAAGAGGCCACTGGAGCTCTTGACGGTGCAAAGGCCAAGAGAACTCTCTCAGATCGAGAAACCCGAAGTTTCTTCGTCTGAAACGGAATGAAAACCCCGGACCAATCACGTTCAAAGAGTGACGTCAGAAAAAGCAATCTGAGAAGTCAAACGGGCTCGTCATCGGTATGTCCACCCTCGCATCTGGTGCATTTGTCTCAGGCGCCAATAAGGCGCGCGGCCACCTGCTAGAAATCTAGAAGGTTCGGACAAGGATGCCAAAAGGCAATAAGCTTGTCATCGAAGGTCCGAAATAGTCGTGGGAGGGGATGGAGCCTACTATTTTTAACACAACCAAACTGCCCAACCCTATCGATTTGACCAGAATTCAACAGAGACTGCTCAATGTCAAAGACATCGAGATGAAAAGAAGAGAGAGGGGAGCAAGCGCTCCATTCCCAGTAACACATGCTGAATTGCCTAAGAAAGAGGAAATGAACATTAGTCACGGTTCCACTTGAGACAATAAACAAATTCAGCAGTCAAACAAAGATTCACAAAAAAATTTCCTTTAAAATTCTAACTTTTCTTATAACTCAGAAATAGCAACTCGTTTTAGAAAACGAAAATACACATTATAAAAGCTTTACACTACAGCGTAAGCTGCTGTAATTAAATACCATTGGATTATGAATTACATTCCGTATGTACATTAAATAAATTAAAGCATAAAATAAACTTCAATGGAAAATTAATAAACGTGTAAGGTCTGGACCTTTACACCTCCCAGGGCCTTTCCCAAAATGGTTTACGCAGGAAACCATTTTCTAATGTGTGGGGTCTCGCTGTCTTTGGTTTCGTCCTGTCCCGCTGTCCGTCTGAGTGTGAGTCACCTACCTGAGCCATCAAAGTTTTAAATTAATACATTGCTTAAACTTAAGTAAAAACTTAAGTTAATAAATTAATTAAAATGTATTAAAAGTAATTTAAGCTGGTGGTTAAGTTGTTCCCAAACAAAAGATCTGCTGCTCTATTTTTTAATTGTCAGAATCGACCAATAATTATGAAACAACCCAATATAACCCAACACACAATGGATTTGTGGATTCGAAACTTGTAAAGGAGGAAAAAATTTTACTTTGGAGGATGAAAGCAGAGCTTTTGAAATGCGGATCTGGTATGAAAATATTTCGGATTTTACTTTGAATAATAGTTATTAAATAAAAATAAAAAATAAATAATAATTAACAAAATAATTAATAAATAATAAATAAAATCAAAATAAAAATAAAATAAAAAGCTGACGTTTCGGATAGAGACTATCCTTTATCAAAGCAAAAAGGATAATTCTCTAAAGGCTATTAGAATATTAGAGAATTATCCTGAAGTTATGAAAATACTATAGGACAACTTTATATATAGTTAGCATAAGACTGTATTGACTGAAAAACTAGAAGAGTACCAATGGGAAGACAGGAGATGAATTTGAAGACGTTGGGATAGGACAGGAAGGAGGACAAATAGGAGGTAATAAGAGGGCAGCGAGAAAAATGCAATAGGAAAACGCATACAAAATTAAAATTATAATAAAGTTAAGGAATGGTAGGGTGTCTAGAAACACGATTTCATAAAATTCCCGGAATTTTTCTGATCATAAAAGCCAAAAAAAGGGGGCTATCCTGGTAGAATATTATTGACATTGTTCAAATTTTTCAGATTTGACGACTCCCTGACTGTTCCCCGTTACAAAATTCTTTGACAATTCCCGGTCCCTACTCGCCCTGTAAAATAGTACCGCATAAAAAAGTCACTAAAATAAAAGTACAGAAATCCTACGAAAAAAAGAGGACAGGGAGGGACACAAAATGAATATAGAAGTAGAAAAACATGAAAGAACATTAAAAAAGAAGAAATAACTGGGAAAAGATAAAGAAAAGGGGCCCAGAGAGCCTATGACAAATTAGGGAATAGCTAAAGTTGAAGAGGAATATGGGAAAGGTAATGAGGGAATGGTGCTTTTGCTAAGGTTAATGCCATTAGGGGTGAGGAAATTAAATTTCCAAATAAGAAAAGACTTGAATTGCTTGCTTTCTTGTTTGTTATGGAAGTTACTACGAAGAATCTAAAGGCTGATGGCTTGTAAAGAGTGACCAGGGGAATTCAGTGTTTAGCAACAAGGGTGTCAGCATTGCTAAGGATGTCGAACTTATGTCCGGCGAATCAGGAGCGTATGGTTTGCTCGTCTCTCCAACGTACTGTTTTTGGCATACTTCGCAATGTAACAGGTAAATTAAGTTGTGAGAAGTGCAGGTCAGGTTCTGGTTAATCTTGAAAGGAAAGGAGGAAGCACTGCTGGAAATGGAGGTAGCAGGGTTAAGAAAACCGCAAACACCACAACGCTTTGCATTGCAAGGAGAACATCCCTCAGTGGAAGTGTGTGGTTCGGTAATAGCAGCATGGGCCAGAATATCTTCAAAATTAAATGTCCGTTTGAAAGAAACTTTTGGTGGTTCTGGTAGAATGGAGTGGAGAAGAAGAGAATTGTCAATAATATGTTGATGTTTCCTTAGGACATTTTTAGTACTATTGAGGGTTGGATGATAAGAAAGAACTAATGTAGGTGTTGTCATGGCTGGAGACGGTTTGGGATTGTTGTTAGAACGGGAATTACGATGTTTCTAGATAGAAGCGCGTATGACAGATTTGGGGTAGCCTCTTGCTTTTAGGGAGTGGGTAAGGGCATTAGCATGGAAGTCTTTGTCAGAATGCGAGTTAACTGACCTAAAGAGATGTTGTCCTTGCAATGGCGTGGATGGTAGCTGTCTTAATGTAAGTACTTGTGTTGGTCAGTGGGCTTCTTATAGAGATTTGTAGACAATTTATTGTTAATATAGAGATAGAGACATCCAAAAAAAGAAACTGTCGTGATAGAATAATTGTGAAAAACTTGTAGGGGTGGATGGAGTTAGAATGGGTGATAAAAGATAAGAGTGAGTCTTCATTGTGTGGCCAGATTAGGAAAACATCATCAATATACCGCAGCTAGACCAACGGCTTCAAGGGAGACGTGGAAATAATTTGGTTTCCCCCTTACCCATAAAAATGTTGGCATAGTTGGGAGCCATATTGGAGCCCACAGCAGTGCCACTGGACTGGACTGGACGTAATACTCATTGTTAAAAGTGAAGAAATTGGAGGTGAGGAAGGTGTGAAGGAGAAGGCAGATGGTGTCAGTAGAAAGAACTTGGAAAGGTTTGTTAGCCTCGAGACTATTGCAAACAGCTTTAATCCCATCATCATGAGGAATGTTAGTGTAGAGGGAAGAGACATCAAGCGTGCAGGGAAGACGTTCTTGAAATCGTAGTTAGAGTCATTAAGGTGCTGGATATGGGAGAGAAAATCGTCCTTGATATAGGAAGAAAGACGGAGTGGGATGTGGCGTATGTGGTGGTCGATCTAAGCAGATAGTGGCTCACAGAGGGTGTTGTTACAAGAGATGATCGGACGGCCGGGATTGCCAGGTTTATGAATCTTGGGAAGAAGGTAGAAACGACCAGGAGAACTGAATATAGGAAGGAGGAAGAGGCGGGTTTTATTATCGATTTCGGAAAAGGATTCAAGCTGAGAGGGTATTTTGAAGTTTGGTGTTGAACGTGTCAGTAGGATCGGAGGTTAGTTTCTTGTAGAACGTGATATCAGAGAGTTGTCTGTTAGCTTCGTTAATGTAGTTAGAGGCGTTCATGACAACAACAGTGCTCCCTTTAGCCGCAGGCTTATTGCTAAGGCGTTTGATAGAAAGGAATTCGTTATTGGTGAAGTTAGGAAGAGGTTTTTTTAATATTTTTAGTGATAGAGAGGATGTCGTTTTGTATGGACTTGATGTAAACTTCGAGCTCAGGTTTGATGTCATGAGGAGGGGTTCAGTCGCTGGGAATATGGAAGGTTGAGCTGGTAGCGGGAGTATAATTGGAAGGATTCATGCAAAAGTATAGACGGGATCTGAGGGCACGGCTGAAGTTATCGACAGAGGAAATGGTATCAAAAGTGTCAATAGTATTAGGAGTTGGACAACGAAAGGCCTTCATCCAGGGTTCTGACTTTGAGAGATGAAAGTTTAGTGGTCGAAAGATTAATGACCGCAGTTGTGCCAAGAGTAGAGGAGCTGAGGTGGTGGAGGGAGGTGGATCGTTTTTAGACAGGGAGTTCAGAAAATGGACGGATAACGGATTAGAGAGAAAATGGAATTTGTTAGGGAAGGAAATACGGCCTCTCTGAAATTTATTATATTTTTTGGAATAGAGAAAATCAAGTTTTTTTGCAAATGAAAATATGAAGAGCATCAATATCCGGGGGATTAAGAGAGGGCAGAGAGTCGTGTTGGGTGATGGACTGAAAGAGGTTTGTGCAAATGCTGGAGCAATGGTTGCTAAGGATAGGAAGGATGCTACGGGTAGAGTCAGAAACAGTGGAATAAATTTGTGGCAGAGGGTAAGGGACCTAATTGGATGATGGGGGCAGAGACCAAGCTTTGGGGATTATGCCGAGAGTAAAGTAATGGGAAATGGTGATTTTGTGAGCATGGTAGATACAGAATTTGTCGCAAAGCTTTCAGAGCTGAAAAAAAGCAGGAGGATGGTTGGCTGTTGGTCATATGTTTTGTGTTGATCGTAGTTTTGTGGAGCTGCATGTTTTATATGTGTGTGGTCTGGCAGAAGTGTCAGAGGTGGAAAGTGGGCATGAAAGTGTGTCTGGCATTTGTGTAGTGTTCTGTGAAGGTGTGAGATTTTGGTTATTAGGGGAGAGTGTTGGGGAAGAAGGGACATCATGAATGGTGGGTGGGGTTGTGTCATTGGAGGTTATTGTGTAGATGGTGGGAGTAGATGTAGGTGTTCGCTGAAGATGTGGAAGGACTGAAGGTGAAGTTGCTGAAATCTGAATATAAACTGGTGAATTAGATGGTGAGGGGGTGTTGCCTGAGATGTTGTGTGGTGTATGATTGTCATTGTCTTGTGTAGTGTTGGAGATAAGGTTGAGCGTGGCAAGAGGTTGACAATATCTAAGTATGTTATGTGAAACTAAATCCAAACCCTTGTGTGAAAGATGTAGCCCATCCCTGCAAATGTGACTAGGGGAGTGTTGTAAAAATTGAAATCGTTTAGAGGTGCTGGATAGAATCTGTGTTAATTTATTGAAGTGTGAAATGTTTTTGTTAAGTCCTGAGATGTTCTGTGAATGTAAGGGTCTGTGGAAATTTATGTAGCGTGGTAGGAGAGTGTTGGGTACATTCTTCAAAATTCAATATTTATATTGTATAATCTCACATGGAAAGTAGAAACCGCTTTCTAACAGTGTTTACTGCAAATATACATAGCATTTTTAATATGTTTCCAACTTTTAAACGAATTCCCCAGTTTTTCCTCATTCATCTTTTTAAAAATTATCAATAGGAATATTCTTTTCTTTACTCAGAGTTACATCCCACAACATGACAATATTGTAAAAAACTTTTCGGGAGTTGGCCAAAAAATTGTACAAACACCAGAAAAAATGAAAAGGGAAAGAAATGTGGATAAAAGTAATAAGATAAAGTAAATAAAAGACTCTTTGGCCACAACAAAAATACAAAAGGAAAAATACGACATTATCCTGTAAGTGCTTTTCGAGGGCGAAGCTCTCATCATTCAGCAGGTAAAACGGAGTAACCAGGAGAAAACCCGAAGATACTGAATTTAACATAACAGAGCGGGTATTTATAGAGAAAAGCGGCCAATAATAAAAAAGAACAGACGAACTTCAACTGAAAAGACCCCCATTTAAGTAATATTCTCCCTATGGTTAAAATTAAAAGGCTGTGTATGGAAATAGGTTTCCTAAACTATAAGTTAGCGATTAATCAGGCCTAGGCTTATTCTCTTCACTTAAAAATAAGCAGTGGCATGAAGAAAAAGGACTGAGACGATTTTTTGTTGAATATGAATTGGGTTAATCAGCGTAAAATTGAGCAAAAAAGCAAAAAATTATCAGATAAATTTAAGCTTATTCTCGAAAATCAAACTCAGCCCATTTACAAAAATTCCGTGAGACCCCGTAAAGACAACGTAACTAATCAAACCAACATGCAGTTCAACGATGCAGAAATAGAATTTTTATCCAAAGGTTTAAAATTCGCGTTCAACAAAAAATTCAATGACGTTCATAGTCTAGTGGGTGAAATAGAGGGTGGGATTAAGTACTTGCCTAAACCCAACAAACAGGTTATCAGAGAACAATGTAAAAAAGTCCTCTCTAACAATTATATTACTTCTATTGCGGATAAACAATATTTTAAAGTTGTCAAATCCCTTAAGAACAAGGATTGCTTTTATTTAAAAAGCGATAAGGGGAATAGTACAGTCATCTTAGAAAAAGAAGCATATTTTAGAAGGGTTGATAATATCATAGCCGAAGGCCCCTTTGAGTCTTTAATAAAAGATCCTCTCCCCAATCTTATTACGGACACTAAAATGACCATCAAAAGTTGCCCCAACACTATCCCTGACAACTTATTACCATCTTTAATCATCGGCAATCCTACTTTACCCAAACTGTACGCCATACCAAAAATTCACAAACCGGGGCAGAAAATGAGACCCATAGTCTCCAACATTGATTCACCTTTATACCCGCTTTTTAAATTTCTTGCAAACTTCCTTAAGATCCTTAAGGTTTCAGAATTTGATAGTTCCATTAAGAACAGTGTGGAACTAACTAAAAAACTTAGCAATAGGACGGTCAAACCCGGGGAAATTCTGGTGTCTTTTGATGTGGTTTCGCTCTTTCCTAGCATCCCCATCCCCGAAAAAATAATTTGGCCAAAAATAATATTCCAGAAGTTAAAAGGAATGAATATCTTAGTTTAACCAAATTGTGTGTTAACAATAATATTTTTTTGTACAAAGAAAAATTTTACAAAATGAATAATGGGACTCCTATGGGGTCCTGTCTTAGCCCAATTCTTGCGGACATTTTCCTAAAGTCCTTCGAATCCTCAAGAATTCGAGCCATTACTTTCCTAATGTTTAGTACCATTACGTGGACGACGTATTTGCCATCTTCGATACCAGGGCTTGCAGTATTGATAAGTTTGTTGAGTATATTAATAATTTCTTCCCCACTGTTCAATTCACCTACGAAAAAGAAGTTGATGATAAGCTACCGTTTCTGGATATTTTAGTTTTGCGGAATAAGGGTTCTCTATCCTTCGATGTATACCGCAAACCTTCTAATAAATTGAATTTTATCCCGTCTGACTCCAGCCACCCATGGAGTCAAAAGATATCCGCGTTTACGTCAATGCTAGACTGCGCCTTAAATCTTCCCTTAAGTAATACTGCCCTCGAGAAAGAAATCTTCATGATTAAGAAAATTACCACGGGGAATGGCTATGATCCCATTACGGTGACAAACCTTCTTAGGAAAAGAAAATTTATTAAGTTTATCAGGGACATTACTACACTTCAAAAAACTAAAGATAATCAAATGACTATCTCCGTATCATATAACCGACAGCTTGTCAAAGGTCTCGGTACACATTTCAAAGCTCATAATATTTCCCTTTGTTTCAGCAACCCGAATCAAGCAAGGTTTTTATTAGGCAACCCCAAAGACAAGGTTCTCCCTCTCCAAAAGTCAGGGATTTATGAAGTTAAATGCCCTCAATGCCCGAAGGTTTATCAAGGACAGACTTCTCGCGACGTTTTGACCCGGTTTAGAGAGCATCTGCGCCATAGGAAATTTGGCAGATGCCACCTCTCCGCCGTCGCCAAGCACTCACTGGACACAGGACACAGCATTTCCTTCCACCATTTTAAACTTTTAAAGTCAATAAATAAGAAACGATTCTTGGATGCCTTTGAGAGTTTGGCGATTCAATCTACAAACAGCAATAAGTCACTTAATTTGGATAAAGTGCCAATCAGCGACTCTCAACTGAAATTTTGCACAGAGGACCTCGAAGACCCGGGAAGTGTCTTAAGCTAGATCGCGTTCACGTCCGATCTCCCGTTGGTCTTCTACGTACTTCTAATCGATATTCAGATAGCAACAATATCGAAAAAATAGGAGATATCTCACCAACAATATGCTGATTCAATGGTGGATCAACCTAACCAACCATTGAATTTTTCAGTTGAAGTTCGTCTGTTCATTTTTATTATTGGCCGCTTTTCTCTATAAATACCCGCTCTTGTTTTCTTTTTTTGTATTATTTTCTTTTTTGTATAATATGGAAGATTGCTTGGGTTGGTTAGGCTTCTTGACTACCTCAGTGTATTTCATTTGGAGTTTATTCTGGTTGGATGAGCTTTGTGAACGCGCTGCTTTCGTCCCATCCTAACATATGTACACTTCACTGTTCGATTGTCGATTGTCTTTTTTGTATAATATGGAAGACCGCTTGGGTTGGTTAGGCTTCTTGACTACCTTAGTGTATTTCGTTTGGATTTTTTTTTTCTGGTTCGATGAGCTTTGTGAAAGCGCTGCTTTCGTCCCATCTGAAAAAATGTACACTTCACTGTTCGATTGTCGATTGTCGTTAAATTCAGTATCTTCGGGTTTTCTCCTGGTTACTCCCTGTTTTACCTGGTGAATGATGAGAGCTTCGCCCTCGAAAAGCGCTTACGGGATAAGGTCGTATTTTTCCTTTTGTATTTTTGTTGTGGTCAAAGAGTCTTTTATTTATTTTATCTTATGACAATATTGTTGTTAACTGTTTCTTTTTTTTTTGTTTTGTTTTGTTTTGCTTTCCATGCGAAATTTATAACTGCACTTGGGTACTTGGGTATTGCTAATATGCAGTTAAAAACACAGCAGCGACAGCAGTGAGTACCCATTTCAAGTGCATTATGGATACTCCCCGCATATTGGCGGATAGGTCTACTGGAAGTGCGAATAGTTTTTTTTTGTTTTTTTTTTAAATTTAATTTTGGTGCAATCACTATACAATGGTTGGGCCAGATTATTATGACCACCTGACCTTTGGTAGACAAATTAGCTATGATTTCACACTAAATTTGCTAGAGGGCCGGATAATTATAAATAGGGGAGCAGGTTGTTTACCATGACAGTAGAAGTGATTTAACAGGTAGGTAGGTTCTGAAGATATGGGTAAATGACGCGATTTTACAGCCTTTGGACGTGAGATAATTGTTGGTGCTTGGAGCCATGGAGTGAGTATCAGCAAACGGCTGCATTCATTAAATGTTCAAGAGCGACTGTTAGGCATGGGTCACATTGGCGTAAATACGCCGACGTAACGACGCCAGTGATGTCACTTCCGGTAAATAGCATGGTGCCGCGCTTGGTGTCGGCGTTTTACGCCTGTGTGACCCAAGCCTTATTAAGTGTTTAAAGACTGGACTGTCAGCTGGAAAACTAGGTCTGAACGTGCGAGTTGTGTCCGTCAGCAACTAGTTAATGTTCGCCCAGAACGGAGAGTGGCAAGACTGATACAAGACAACAGAAGGGCAACAATGCATTAAATTACTGCAGATCTTAATCAGGGATTCTCTCAAATGATCTCTGAATGCACTGTTCACCGTACGCCACATCCTATGGGGTATGGAAGCTGAAGGCCTGTTCGAACACCTTTGCTGTCTGCAGCTAACAAGATAAAAAGTCTCCAATTCACACAGGAACACAAGGATTGGACAGTCGAGCATAGGAAAAATCCAATGAATCACGTTTGCATCATGCAGATGGTAGAGTGAAAATGATTTGCACCCTTTAATTGGCGTGGAGTGCCTGAATAGCACAACATACCTAAGTATCGTTGCTGATCAAGTTCATATTATGTTGATGGCATATCCCAATGGAGATGGCTTCTTCCAGCGAGACAATGCGCCATGCCACGGTGCTCATATTGTGCAGAAGTGGTTTTAAGAACATGAGGGAGATTTTATCTTGCTTAGGTGACCCTTACAATCACCAGATCTCAATCCAATTTGTGGGACGAAATTGAAAGAATCATCAGGCAACTGGTTCCATAACTATCAAATTTCACACAATTGGACAGTTCTATTTATCAGATACGATATCAGATTCCTCACATCACCTTCCAACATCTCGTGGAGTGAATGCCAAGAAGAATCGCCGCAGTATTGAAGGCAAAAGGGCCAAACGAAATACTGATGGGGTGGTCATTATAATTTGACCACTCAGTGTATAATCATGTTGAATAATATTCAAAATTTAAAAATCGAAATCATTTGGTCATTCTATATTTCTTGTAAAAGTATTTGATAATCCAAGTGAAAACTTGCCTCTTGTAGTTTTACTTTTTTATTTATTTTTTTCCAGGGTTGCGGAACTTTTAGAAGGAAAAGGGGCTGCTAAAGGAAATCGTTATCAAGGCAAAGTAAACAACATGAGCCAGCGAACAAAAGTTGAAGAATTTCTAAAATCATCATTAAAAATAGAGAAAATGGATTAAAGAATAAGTTTCTTTATTCTTTGATGTTAGAAAGCAGAATTAAAAAAATAAATTAATTGAAATGTTTTTCACAGAAATAAAATTTAAGTTATGAAGAAATTATTCAATGCGTATGTTTTATATCCCTGGTTTCCAACCTGGGGATCGCAACCCCCTGGGGGGTTGTGAAACCTTTTCTGGAGATTTTTCACAACCCCCATGTTGATAATTTGAGATTTTTTTATTTCGCCATGTACCACCCCGTTAAAATGGGGTCGCGATTCTAAAAAAGTTGGGAACCACTGTTTATACAGTAATTCGTAATCGAGAATTACAAAATTGTTAAGCAATATTATATTTGATAATGCTTTTTATATCATTGATTTAAATTTCTTGCATAAATTTTTTTATTAAATTCTCTGCGTTACTTCATTAATTGAAAAAAATTAATCATATTATTTTCAAAATTAAATTATTTAAACCTAACTTTGGAAAAGGGATATTTTGCATATTTTTTTTTAACTTTTAGCTGTCTCCTATTCATTTATAAGTCAAAGGCTCTAGCCAAGTAAAGCCTATATACTGTGCGATTCAGAATTCAGGAAAAATTTTAAACTCAATAATTCGCACAAGAATGCTGATAAAAAGATCCTGTTTGCACAGAAACGATTGAAATGAAGTTGGATTTTTTTTCCAGGAAAAAAAAAATTTATGCTAGAATTGCTCGGTTCTGACCAACTGAGGTTACGGATATTAAAGCACTGTATATAGGGAAGTATGACAAGCTTTTCCTTGCCGCTTTGCAATCTGATTGAATCCTGCTGATACACGTGATATTTGCCTCCATTTTGATGCCCTGCTAATGCACGTAACATATAAGAGGGACAGTCATAAAGTTTTAATTATCACTGAAAAAATTAAGCTGCGATCATGAAACTTGGTGATGATGTTAGTCCTTCTCTACATATTCACACCTCAATGCAACATTTCCCCCAACGATGGATGACTTGGCAGAGACCTTGGTTGTAGAAGTCTGCAACCAAGAAATGTTCAGGAAATGTTCCACCTTGAAAATCATCTCGTTATCCTGGAAATGCCTGCCACACAGTTTCTTTATCCGAGGAAAGAGGAAGAAGTCACTGGAGTCATTTCAAGAGAATATGGGAGGGGGGGCAACATTGGATAGCCCAAAGCAGCAGCATGTGTGAGTTTGTCCAGTGTAGAATGAGCTGGGGCTTTATCGTAGAGCAAAAGGATCCCCTTAGACAGCAGCAAGGACATTGAAAATTGATCCATGATTGATTTTCACTTTATCCACTATCGTCTCGATTGTGATATATTGGTCTTCGAGTACCAGGGCCTCTGTCTACCATTTCTTCTGCAAGTCCCGGTCTACCAATTCGTTGTTGGTCATTTAGACTTGTTGTCCGCACAGGAAGCTTCTGCACCACCTAAACACTGTCATATAATGGCAGGGGCGTAACTGGGAGGGGGGGGGGTTTGGACAAACCCACCTTTTAGTTCTCTGATCTGTTTAAGTTCATTTGTTTTTGTTTGTTTCTACTAAAAAAAAAAAAAAAACCTTTTTCTACATTTTTTCCCCTCCTCCCCCCCCCCCCCCCCCCCCCCCCCCCCCCGTGCTACTGGTACTGCAAGATAACGTCTCATGTAAGAAAAGACTGCCCTCTCTTCAAAAATGCGATGCATGCAACTGCATCGTTAGTAAATATCATCAGTGCCCAAAGAGGGTGTTTGCAGCCTAAGAGAATGTCGGCCCAGCATCAAACCAAGATGTCATGGCCAGCCAAGCCACCATGAGCAGAGCTTCGCCGCCTTCGTCACCACCTCGGAGGACTCATGCTTCTTCATCTCCTTTGCCTCTTCCCCGGGAATAGAGTGAGGTGATGCAACCACCACCACCTCCGCTTCCAACTCTACCTTTGGAGCCCAAGAGGGAGCTGACACCGTCCCCCCCCCCCCGTTCCCGGAGATTCGAGAGATTACACCTCTTCCTCAGCCATCCCACGATGTTTCGATGGGTGAAGACGAAGCTTCTACAGATGATGACGTAGATGTTTCGGTAGGGCTATGTTTCCTTGTTCTCAGTGGAGGACTTCCCAGCTCTTCCTCCACTAGTGCAGACAACGACATCACAGCCAGCACGGATCATCAGTTCGTCGTCACCATCCAGGATGACATCTTCTACTGGGTTTTCACAACCATCAACGCCAAAACAGCAGGATCATCTTAAGAATATAAAAAGTCCTCGTAAGAAAAACTCCAGACGGAGAAGTGGCAATAAGGACGAGAGCGGAGCTACTTCTTCTTCCGAGCGAGACAGCCGCGCCAGCCACAAGCGCAGCCCTTGTTCCTCATCAGGTCGCTTGCGATCTCAGAGGAGAAGAATGACAGAGCCTCCTGCAACATCTGGGAAGCCCAAGTCTCAACTGGATGCAGGTCAGCAGTTGCCTCATTAAACATCCTCGAAGAAGGTCATTTCCTTGAACATGCATTCTCTTGGTTCCTCTTTTAAGCAATCGATATTGTCATCGTTAATTGCCCTGTACAGTCCGGATATCCTGTTAGATCAAGTAATAAAACTTGCCATAACATAACGGTGCTACGACCTACCGGGCCTTCACAGTCAATACAGTAATAGACAATTCTTTATTAACTCTTTGTCACCAAATGGGAAAGGGGTTGCTACCATCATTCTCAATCCCTCCATTTGAGAGATATTTAATATTTATTTATTTATTTTATTTATTTATTTATTTAGGTATAATAAGGCTTATCGATGTATCTCGAAAGAGTAATGTATGCTCACAAGAGACAAGATACATCGAAATTAACACATAATTGGGAAAAATAAAATTGTTTCTATAAACGAAAATTATTACAGATGTACATGATAATACTATTTTGAATCACTAATTTTTCTTCTTTTTTTACAATACAAATAATTATTTTTATACTATACAAATATATATATTTTTTATATGATTGTCAGTTTTTAATATTTTTAAAGAAATTTTAAATACAAAGGATATATAAAAGTATATAAAAACATAAAATTATCTCTTTATATACAATATAAAACTTTATATGAAAAATATTGGTGAAAAAAAAAAAATCAAAAATTATTAAATCTATAAGGCTATTTAACCAGCACTTAATTTTCTTCTGTAATATATACATTTTTTTATTACAGTCTTTAATATCATTTGGCATTAAATTGTACATACGGATACTCATATAATCTATTTGATGACAAGCGAAGGAATGTTTCACTCTTGGGATGTCAATGCATTGTTGTGCGTTTCTTAATGCGTATTGAATAGTTCTGTATTTTGGTTTATTTTCAAAATAAAATTTTTGTGAATATCTTCCTAAACAGTTTAAGTATAATTTTTGTAAATCTAAAATTTCTGGATTTGGAGTTTTTTGGAAATTGCTAACAGTAGATTTTTGTAAGGCTCTAAGTGGTTTTAAATAGGTTGTATAAGTTCCTCCCCTTAGTTGTCATGAAAAGTCGGAGTGGAATGGACGTGTCTTAATGAGCTCGTCGGACTTTGTTTGAGAAGGAATTGAGTGAATATTTATTTTTTCAACAGAATTTTTATTGAGATATGAAATGTTAATTGAAGATGTGAATTGTTAATTGACGATATTATATATGATTTGTCTACCTGATTTATATTGGTTGCGGAAATATTATTCTTCATGATGAATACTACCTGTCCCCGTTGTCGGAAAAATGTATTAGACGAAGAACAAGGCCAGAAATGTGACGGATTATGCAATCGATGGTTTCATCGTGTTTGTGCTGATATTTCACCAAGTGATTATCAACGATTTTGTAAAGACAAACGTCTGAAGTGGAAGTGCAATCGTGACGACTGTCTTCCTGACGAAAAACAACCATTGAATCAGCTGTCTTTACAAATATCTCATTTGGCAGGTAAATTAGATGAATTTTCCCAATCGGTAAATAAGTTCCAAAATGTGATGACTGATATTAAATTAATTAATGATCGATTGGATTCCATACTCACTAAATTTACTAAGTTTGAGTCCAGGGTGACTGCTATTGAATCTAAATTGGCCCAACTTTCAGATTCGAGTACCGGTCTCGGAAACAATACCTCTATTGATGAGATTATGTCTGAAATTAATGATCGAGCTAAACGTCAAAGGAACATAATTTTCTACAATGTTCCTGAGTCAACGAGCCCAAATCATGAAGAAAAGAAGAGTTTTGATAAAACAAAACTTAGAAATATATTTAATGCGCTAATGGTTGAATTTGACAATGATTTTGTGACTTGTTTTAGACTTGGTAAATCTTCCTTAAACTCGCCTCGTCCAATTAAGGTGGTCCTGCGTTCTTCGGAGGCTGCCAATGTAGTATTACTACGAAAATTTTCGGTTGAAGCCATATCTTCACGGGATAGTTCACTTGGTGGTATGCAGATATCCAGAGATCGCACATCGAGCGAGCGACGTTATTTCTCTGAACTCAAAAAGTCATTGCATGATCGTATTGCTTCCGGTGAGACAGACTTAATCATTAAATATATAAATAATGTTCCGAAAATTGTAATGAAACAAAAAAACTAATACAGTCCAACGGGAATTCTAATCTGCACATCTACTACCAAAATGTGAATGGTCTAAGAAGTAAATTAGACTTAATTAAGTTAAATTTGTCTCACTGTCAATACGATATTATCACCCTAACAGAAACTAATTTGTCAAATGATATTAATAATTTTGAGTTGGGTTTGTCAAATTACACAATTTACCGAGCCGATAGATCTATAATTACAAGTGATAAAATGAGCGGCGGTGGAGTTTTGATTGCTGTGAAGAATACTCACCGTTCCGATCTCATTTGTTCCTTATATAATAACATCGAATGTTTATTTGTTTCCATTTCCCTTGGATATAATCAATATTTAGTTCTTGGCAATGTATATTTGCCTCCTGGTTCACCCTCTATAAGATATAATGACTTCTCATTATGTGTTGATCATGTTATGTCTAATTTTAAAATGGATATGAATCTTATAATTGTCGGTGACTTTAATTTACCTAATATTGATTGGAATCAATTAGATACCTTTTCACCATCTCCAGCATCGTCTGCTATATTAAATATGATTTCTCATTATAATCTGAGTCAGCTTAATCAAATAATAAATAAACGTGGAGTTATTCTTGATCTTATTTTATCTTCTAATAATAAAGTTGTTGTCTTCGAGGATTTTGATCCTATTGTTACAATAGATATACACCATCCTGCACTTTGTTTTTTGTTTCCTGTAAGAATTGAAAGTAAATATGGGATTTCCCGTACTTATATGGATTACCGAAGCTGTAACTTAGATCAGATTTTTTTAGAACTCACAGCGATTGACTGGAATAGCTGGGACTGGAGCCAAGATATTAATGATTTATTTTCTACGTTTTCTAGTACTCTTAGTAATATTATTCTGAAATACACCCCATCAAGGATCACTAGAAGTGATAAATTTCCTCCTTGGTTCCCCCCTTCACTTAGAAAGCTTATTATAGAGAAGAAGATTCTTCACAAACAATTTAAGCGTTCATTGAAATTAGCAGATTATCTTAAATTTGTTTCCATTCGTAGACGTTGTCGCGAGTCTTCCAGGTTATATTTTAAGGAGTACATAACTCGGATTCAAGACTCTTTATCTATTAATCCAAAATCCTTTTGGAGCTTTCTTAGTAATTATCGCCGTAGTTCAACAACTTTAAATGTCTTGAAATATAATGATCGTTCTGTTGATGATCCTAAATTAATAGCTGATTTATTTGCACAATTTTTTTCTTCGGTGTTCAATGTTGATTCAGCATCTGAGGAACATATATCGGATCCTCAAAATTTTAATAATAATGCTAATTTAAATCATGAATCTATTCAAGATATTACTTCCTTTTCATTATCTTCTTGTTTGGTGACTTTTGAGGAAGTATATAATGCTCTTAATAATTTAAATCAGTTTAAAGGGTGTGGGCCGGACGGAATACCACCCAAAGTTTTAAAATCCTGTGCCACTTTATTATATTATCCTTTAGCAAAATTAATTAATCTATCCTTTTATTATGGGGTTTACCCTGAGGTTTTGAAAATGAGTTATGTCATCCCTATTCATAAATCAGGGTCCTTAACTGACGTTAATAACTATCGTCCCATAGTAATTCAGAATGCTCTGGCCAAGGTTATTGAAAAGATATTGTTGAATAATATCAACAATTATTTAACCAGATTCATATCTTGCGATCAACATGGATTTATGGCTGGTCGTAATACTGTTACAAATTTGGTTACTCTTGAACAGGATATATTATTGGCCTTTAAGCGTCATCAACAGATGGATGTTATTTATTTAGACTTTACATAGGCATTTGATAAAGTCGATCATGTTCTACTTCTGAGTAAGTTGAAACTTTGTGGCATTACTGGTTCCTTACTTGCTTGGTTCGAATCTTATCTTGAGCAGCGTCAATTGACAGTTAGATTTGCATCTTCATATTCCTCTTCCTTTATTGCTCGCACAGGTGTCCCTCAAGGCTCACATCTTGGTCCAATTTTATTTAATCTATTTATTAATGATTTAGTTAATTTGGTTGGTGTACGCCTGTTGCTTTTTGCAGATGATGCGAAACTCTATTTTCCAATTTCCTCATTACAGGACTGTGAATTGCTGCAAAACAATTTGCAGATAGTTTATAACTGGTGTAACTTGAATCGAATGATCTTAAATCCTAATAAATGTAAATGTATGTCTTATTATAAATCTCACACTTATATTAAGTTTGATTATTGTATACTGGATAACAAATTATCTCGTTGTGATTGGGTATTGGACCTTGGTGTTAATTTTACTAGTTCATTGAGTTTTGACGTTCATATTAGTCGTATTACCAGGAAGGCAAATAAAATTCTTGGCTTGTTACTACGTTCTTTTAAATTTTTTGATCGGCCTTCTACCCTCATTCTTCTTTATTGTACATATGTTAGACCAATTCTTGAATATGCTTCTATTGTTTGGAACCCTTATCATCAAGGCTTAATTATTGAATTACAAGCAGTTCAGAATCGATTTATACGTTTTTTAAATTATCATTTTGGTTTTGGTTTACCTAGAATGTCTTCAAATAATATGAGTTCTTTTTCGGGTCTTATTCCTTTACTTCAGAGAAGAACGATGCATGATGGCATTTTTCTTTTTAAATTGGTGAATGGCTTAATCGATTCTCCCATTTTACTGAGTCATATTAATATTAAGATTCCCAGTATTACACGTAGTATCGAAATGTTTTTTATCCCTCGTTGTACTACGAATTACGAGTATAATTCTACCATTATCCGTATTCAAAGATTGGGTAATTTTATATCTAATTATATTGATCTTTTTAATTGTAATGTCTCTGATATAAGGAATTTTCTTTTATCCTTAGATGGTATTTTTTAAATATTCTGTGTTTTTTTTTTTTTTTAATAGTTTGATTTTTCTGTCACCATCAATAATTTATTATTTTTTAATATTTTTTCTGTTATGTAATTATATTATGTTTTCTTTTTTCCTCTTTTACTTGTATATATGGGATTTCCCGTTGGAATGTAGTAAAATAAAATAAAATAAAATAACAATCATATACTGTAAAACGGATTGAAATAAAGCCATGTATATATTTTTAATCATAATATTTTGGTTTCGAATTGTGTGTATGACTGCGAGTGCAGGGTAATTTCATTGGACATTTCAACATCTGGTGTCAAGTTCCGATTGCTTAATGTACATGCACCGTGTAGAACAGCAGAGAAACCAACGTTTTTTAGTGACTTAAATTACTTTTCGTATTCAACTTTGCCTGTGGTGTTTGCTGGTGACTTGAACTGCCATCCAGATGACGACAAAATCTTTTCATCTGGTCATGTGTATCGTCTGTGCGAGCAAAATGCATTGTTTGGCTAATGGACACACTCTCCACAGAGTAACCAACTTGGATCTACCTTCCACCAAGGGCCCACTATATCATCAAGATTGGACCGGTGTCTCGTTGACAATGCATTTGCTGGCTCGCCAGGAAAAATGGAGGTAATTCCATGTTCATTCTCCGACTAAAGTGCCATCATGTGCTCATGGAATCCTCCATTTCCATTTCCAGCATCATCTACAGGTTCTGCAGTCCATCGCAATTGGTTTTTGAATGTTTCTCTGCTCAACGAAGAAGAATACAAGGGAATGTTCGCTCGGTTCGTTGAAAAACATCTTCATAATGTGCCTCCTAGCTTGCTTCTTGGCTAGAACTCAAAAATAAAATCAGGCGTTTCTTCCATAAGATTGGGTTAGAGCAGCTAGACGTCGGCATCTTCATCTTCTTATGTTACAGGAAATTCTGCAATTCCTTCAAATTTCCACTCCGAAGCAGGAGTTTGATACCGAGATACGTCAGGTGACGAATGAGATCAATGCTCTAATGATCCGCAGGGCTGCTGGCGCAGCGCTCAGAGCAAACTAACCTGGGTGGCTCACGTCAGGCACTCGTCGTCAGCCATATTTGCAGAAGAAAGACGACGCGCTAATAAAAAACGATGTCATCGTCTAGTGGTGGAAGGTGGGGAGGTGAATTCTGACCACGACATCTTGTCAGCCTTTCACACACATTTTTCATCATATTTTAACAATGCAATCGCATTGTCAGATAACATGAAGCAGTGGATTGAGGCGCTAAGACCTTTTTCTGAGGATGCTGACCGGTCTATCTCTCATCTCTTTACCGAAGAGGAAGTCAAGAAGTTCCTGTCAGCAGATGGCCGTCATCAGTCCAGCCCGGGTATGGATGGATTCAATATTCATTTTACAACGTTACATGGAATCTTCTTGGGCCTTTCCTGGTGCGTGTTTAATTCGATTATTGAAGGCCCGTCTTCCATCACATCGGACTTCACTGCGGGGAAAATCACCTTACTCCCCAAAGTGCCGAATCCAGAGCTTGTTACCCAGTGGAGGCCAATAACCCTCCTCAACACGGATTACAAGGTCTTCACTGGTGTATTTCAACAAAGACTTAAAGTTTTTGCCGAAGATTTCATCAGTTCCGGACAATGCTGCTCCATTCTATCACGCAGGATGTCCGATAATCTAATGACGATTCAGTGTGTGATGGAAGAAGCGTGTGCTCGTCACCAAACTCTTGCTGTTTTAAGCCTTGACCAGGAAAAGTGAACCACGAGTTTCTCTTTGAAGTGTTTCGACACCTTGGTCTTTGGACTTTTGCCACGATTATTTCCGCACTATATGTTTCGGCCGCATCATGTGTGGCGATTAATGGTTCCATATTTGCTACCTTCAATTTGTGTAAGGGTGTCAGGTAGGGGAGTCCTCTTTCTCCCTCCTATACATTTTTTATTTTGAACCATTATTACAATACTTAAATCGCCACCAAGATGTTCGAGGATATGATCTGCCAGCTGCATCCATAAACATCAGGACGTTGGCTTATGCAGATGATGTAGTGCTTTTTGCGTCCGATTCTTAATCTTTGAGCATCTATAAAGAAAATTGGTAGAGACCTTACAACACAATAACGGGAGATTATTAGTTTCGCCATTTATTCCCGGCTTTATCAAGGATAAAACACTATCGACAATCTATCAGTGAAGTGTACATTTGTTAGGATGGGACGAAAGCAGCGCTTTCACAAGGCTCATCTAATCAGAATAAACTCCAAATGAAATACACTGAGGTAGTCAAGAAGCCTAGCCAACCCAAGCGGTCTTCCATATTACACAAAAAAGAAAATAAGATTGACGATTATCAGAAACAAAATACAAACGAAATAAAAAACACAAGGAGAAAGAAGATTATCACATCTTCCAGTAGTCCGGAAAAGAGACGTTGCTAGTAACTTCAAAATTGACGTCAAGAATGTGCCTCGGTTTACGATACTTCGTATGCCAGTTCATATTCAATGAGTTCTTCAGTATCCCATTCTCAAGTTTATTGTCGTGAGTCTTCATCTTCTGTATCATAATCAAAAGGAGATCCTGTATAAACTTTCCGATATGGGCCATGTTTAAATCCAAGAGGATGGATTGGTTTTTCACCGTCCTTCTGTCCAGCTGGGCAATAATCCTCAGGGTAACATTCTGGAATGACTGTAGTTCACTCCATCTGGTTTTACAGATAGTCGCCCACGCAGGCATGCCATAGAGGAGTATGGTCCGGATAATCGACTTGTACAGAAGTAGCTTGTTGTCAATGCTGAGGGCGCTGTTTCGACCCATGAGAGCTATGATACTGTACTTAGCCCTCTTCGCTTTGTTCACAGCATAGGACATATGCCGGTTCCATGAGAGTCTTGAGTCAATGATAACTCCCAGATACTTCTAGTTGTCCACCCAGTCCAGTTTCTTATTGAACAGAATAAGAGAATCTGGGGGACGCTTGAGCTTCCTATTGAGGTACAAAGCCTTGCACTTTCCGACGTTAAGGTTCAACTTCCAGCAGTTAAACCAGTCTTCGATCTGCTTCAAGGCGCACTGCAGCCGAGTGATAACGTGAGCCGGCTTGTGTGCTCATATTATAATGGCAGTATCATCCGCATAAAAATACAGATTACAATTATCGGGTTTCGGGAAATCATGTACAAAGTAATTAAATAGCACAGGCCCGAGGACAGAACCCTGAGGGACACCGGCCTTTACAACACGGGGCGTGGAAAGATTTTCTCCAAATTTGGCTTGATAGGATCTGCCGTCAAGAAAGGATTTCACCAACAAAATCAAATCGGCAGGGAACCCGTCTCTGATCATTTTGTAGACAAGGCCCTCATGCCACACTTGGTCAAAAGCTTTACTGACATCGAGAAATACCACCCCACAGTACCTGGAGAGGTTCAGGGGGGTGCTCAGGTCTTCAACGAGCCACCATATCTGCATCGGACAAGAGTGGGCAGCACGAAAGCCAAAATGCTCTTCCCGAAAAAGGTCATTTGCTAGACAGTGGTCTTGGAATCTGACGAGAATTGTTTTCTCCAACACTTTGGACATCGAGGGTAGCAGGCTAATAGGTCGGTAGCTCGCCGGAATTGCAGGCTTTTGCCCCTGCTTGGGGATACTCAACACAATAGATTGCTTTCAAGCCACAGGGAAGTAAGAAAATTTCCAGAAGACGTTAATGATATTAGTGAGATAGTAAATAAAGTTCTTCGGGAGATTTATAAGGGCGTTATTACTTACCTTGTCTCTTCCTGGGGCCTTCTTTTTCAGTTTACTTATGATGGTGGCGACCTCTCCAGCCTCGATGCTGTTCTTCGTTAAATGCTTCGGGGCTTCATCAAAGTTGACAATACCTTCCTTCCACACGCTGAGACATGGTTTGGCTCTCGGGCTTATCGTTGGTAGAGGTAACAAGCTGCAATTCCAGTGAATCTGCAATGACTTGGGCCTTGTCCTGATCAGTTTGCATATAGTCACCTTATGGTGTACGTAGTGGAGGAAGCGTATCGTTCTTCTTCTTCTGTAAAGCTCTGACCATACTCCAAATGGAATTGTCACGAGCCGACAAGCTTTTGAGTTTTTCATTCCATCTAGCGTCGCGAAGCTCTTTTATATCCTTTTGGACTCTTCTCACTAGCCTGTTGTACTTGGTTTTGAGCCAAAGTTCACGATAGCGTTGCCATAGTCTACCGGTCCTGTTTCTTTCAGCAATTAGGCGTTGGATTCCAGGAGTGAGTTGTATTCGATGAGAAGGTTTATGCTTTGATGGATAGTTACTAGCTTCTATGGCACAGTTAATACATCTGGTGATGTCATCAACACGTGATTGGATAAAGAAATGACAAATAGATACAAAGTTTGTGGTCGAAAACACGGAATACAAAGAAATAACGAATAGAGTAAAATTAATCGGAAAATATGCGAAAGGCTATAGAAAGAACCAATAGCGAGTCTTGACCATAGTATAATGATGAAACAAAATAAATAAAATGGGAACAGGAAACGGAAAGCAGTGTGTCATACGCTGAAACATGGACCTAAAAGAAGACTCATCTGGTTGTCTATTAAGGCAATACATAATGAAAGTAAACAAAATTAAAACTCATCAGTACGTCAGATACAGAATTAAGGATAGAGAAAACATCGAAGTCAGTTTGACAGTTGAGGAAACGATCCTGGGAGGAACTTTTAGCTTTAAAAATTTCAATGGACTCTAGGGTCGCTGTCCTGAACGGGTTGTTGCAAATGTGGAGAATGGACATTACATCATCTGCATTCGGGGTATGTCCGATACAGACTAGGTGGTTAGCATAGTGGGACTTGCTGTCTTTTTTTGTGCGAGGATATGTGTTCATTGTAGCGTATGGTGAAATTGCGGGTCGTTAAGCCTATGTAGTACTTGCTGCAAAATCCACAATTCAACCGATATACCCCAGAACAGGAATAAATTTCTGTGTTCGCACGGGAAGGTGCGAAAACAGGGGGTCGTTGAACGGAAGGAAACTTGGAGGCCAAGGGAGGAAAGGAATTTGGAAAGACGGGAGAAACGTGGACCAAGATAAAGTAGAGAGACCCATTTTTGGGTGGGTATAGGTCAGGGGGTTTAGGGTTAATGAGAGCGAGTTTCCTACGTCGGAGAAGACGGGAAAAGGTAGAGGAGGAGTAACCATTTTTTAAGGCGAGGGCGTGGATAATACAGAACTCGGTGGTAGGAGAACAAAGACTGAGGGGACATTTAAGGGCCCAGTCGATAAAGAAACGCAGAGTGGCGTGTTTATGAATGGGGGGTGTGACGAAGAGTGATTGATCAAGTTAGAGGACGTGGTGGGTTTCTGGTAGACGGAGAAGGAGAAGCGGTGGTTTGGGGGGGGGGGGGGTTGTTAGTGATGAGGACGTCAAGGTACGGAATAGATCTGTTAACCTCAGTCTCGAAGGTGAATTGGATGTGGGGTGAGAAAGAGTTGAAGATCTTAGCGATATTAGTAGGTGAGATGGAGCGGGAATCAAAAATGATTAATACGTCGTCGACATATCGGAAGTATGAAATGATAGTGGAATTATCGAGGAGGGGAGAAACGAAGGTGAGTTCTAGATTTTGCAGGAAGACCTCGGAAAGGAAGCTACTTAAAGGGAACCTAAAGAGACCTTTGTCCGCTTTAGTACTTCAACGGGGAGTACAATCAATCTCGTCAAGTCTAAAGGTATTGCTATTGGGAACTGGACTGTGGACTATCTCAAAACTTTCCCAATAACATGGTGCGACCGAATTACAGTGTTAGGATGTCTTTTCTTTCCAACTGACCATGGACTCCATGCACTGGCAACTTGATAAAAACCTCAGTTTTGCAACATCGATGTTTGTCAAGGTGAGGCTCATTAAAACACATGTGCTTCCACTATTAACATCTAAATGCGTATTCACCTTGCCCTCGTCCAATCATTTCTTCAGTCATTTTTTGCCTAAATTATCAAAAGTGTTTTTTCTAAATCAATTTTTATAAATCTCTGTGTAACTTTAAAAATATCTGAAGAAAATGATCAATGATAAAGAATTTTATTATTTATTAAAAAAAAAAAAGGGGAATTTAAGAATAATTCAAACTTTAATTTGAACATCTATATTTTCAAAAATTATAAGAAATTTAAAATGGAAAAATATTCTTATGGGTTTATATTATGCTATTTCTCATTTTTTTTTCACTGATGAAATGATTATATTTCTATCTATCACTCGGCCACGGATTTACTTCGTCTCATGGCGGATTCGAGCGTCCTTTCCCACATCATAGTAAGCGTTCATCGATAAGTAGGCTTATCTGTGCTTGAAACAAATTAATCTGCTGACCCACTTTCTTTTTAATTCTATAGGCAACAAACTGTTTCATTTCTTGTTTCAAATCGCTAAAAGTTTGTACTCCGATATTGTGTATCGCGAGCCAATCTATTGATGCATCGCACACTCGCACTCTCTCTGCGTCGTTGCGAGTGTCGGTCTCGCGAGAACTCCCCCTCCTGTCGAGCGACACTCGTTCGATGTAGAGGAACAGGTTTTTGAAACAAGGCACTACGATGAAGACGTTTCACGTGAAACTCCGCCTCTTTTTCCATCGATGTCTCGCCATCGCATGTGGAGGAACGCACCCCAGAAATCTTCGGAGACTACGTAGTGCGATGGTCAACTATGTGTGGGGAGCATCTACGCAAAGGCGTCATCCATTACGTGCAGCGTACCTGTTCACTCCCTATGAAAGATGAGGGTTAGGTTTACCAGACATCAAGCTCTATCTTATTGCAGCTAGATTGGCTGCGATGATTAGAGTATTCCTTTTCCCGCCTCCCATGTCGGCAAACTTTGTGTTTTCTCATTTACTGTTCTTTTTTAAGGTGAATAGGCTTCTATTACCTCCCTTGCTGCCAGTGATCATTTACGACCGATCTAGTGACTTTTCTTCCCATGCTACGTTGCATTGATCCACAAGAATAGGGGCACCTTCGTCTTACATGGTTTTTCTAGCAGTCCGACCCAGGGGAGATAACTGATATCTTACGACTCTACCCTGATTATCGGTGGGCAGCAGTCCTAAAGCTATTAAAATCCTTTGCTTTCGAACGAAATTTGTTTAACTACCAATGGCGACTGCTGCATCACGGATTTTACTCCCTCCAACGTCTCCACCAGTGGAGGGTGGTCGAGTCTGCTGGATATCTATACTGTGGCGTAGACGAGCCATATTTTTTACGAGTGCCCGTTCGCGGAGTCGATCTGGGATCGCTTGAAGCAGCATTACGGGCAGGTACATTTTTCATATTAGTCTGTGCGCTTCCTCTTAAACGATTCCACTGGCGAGGTATTCAAACCGGAATTAGCTATTGCGATTGCCTTCATTAATAAAAAACTTTGGCTGGCACGTTGGTAGCGATCGCAAGGTCATCCTCCATCACTCTCGACTGTATGGAGGAAAGTGGCCGTTCAACTTCGATCCTTTCTCCTCCTCGAAAGGTCACGGCCATTTTACGTTTAAGAAACTCTTCTCAACATCTAAGTGTTTATGCGAGGTACACCAGACTTTTCCGATGGCCTTTTGATACCTCGTCATTTGTGAATGGGCCTCGTTTTTGAGGCGTTTGTATAAGTCGCGCTGCCCCGTATGGGTTGCCAGCTCTTACAGCTTGTGCGCCTGGACGCCTAGACATTATAATATTTAATATCTTTTGATTAGGCGTTCGCTGATCTTTTGAAAAGCCTCAGCTCCAACAGCGCATTATGAGTTCAGGTTGATCACACTGCATCCAACGCCTCTCGAAACATCAATAAGGTATTCGGTGTAGGCACCATAAACGAACGTACTGTCCAACGTTGGTTCCGAAAATTCCGAGCGGGAGTGACGTACCTGGCAAATGAGCCACGTGGCAGACCGCCCAACGTGTTGAATGACACTGATCTGAAGCGATCTGTGGAAGAGGACCCGTCAAAAACTGTTCGGAACCTTGCAGGGGATCATGCTGTATCAGCGTCGACTCTCAGTAGACACCTTAGGATCTTCGGCAAGGTGAAAAAGCAGGACAGATGGGTCCCACATGAACTGACGGAAAATCATAAAGAGCGTCGGTTGGAGGTGTCATGTACGAAATTGCATTTGCGCCATGAAGAAGCGGGGATTCTTGATCGTATTGTCACCTGCGATGAGAAGTGGCTTCTATACGACAATAGGAAACGGTCAGCACCGTGGCTGGATGCTGACGAACCCCCGCGACAGTTCACTAAACCCCGTTGCACCCCAGGAAGCTCATGGTTACCAGTTTGTTGGAATATTCGTGGTATAGTGCATTACAGCTTCCTGCAGCAGGGGGAGATGATCACCGCTGCGACCTACTGTCGTGAACTGCATCGTATGCACACAAAACTGTGTCAGCAACAACCTACACTTGCATCGCAAAGGCGTCCTTCTGCTGCATGACAACGCGCGTCCGCACGTTGCACAAACGACCGTGCAGGCGCTACAGGCTCTGGGCTATGAGGTGCTTCCACATCCCCCGTACTCTCCGGATCTCTCCCCTACCGACTACCATCTTTTCCAGAGTCTGGACAATTTTCTCCGGAGGAAAACATTCCTAACCCAAGCAGACGTCGAAAACACATTTCGGGGATTCTATCGGAGAGGGCTCGAAAAGTTGCCAAATTGTAGGTAACAATGTTTGGATTGCAATGGGGGTTATTTCGAATAGCACGTGTGTAGTTGTCCTTTCTAGAGGGCCATTAAAGATGACCTCCGCAATCTGACATTTTATATGCAACGACGTGATGCATAAAATGGAGTGAAATGGAAACTGAAAATTATATACCGTTTTTATATAAGGAAAAAATATGTATAAGGTGTTTTTTAAAATGCGATTGAAAGAATATAAACTCTTTAAAAATTAAAATGTGATTAACCAGATTTTTTTTCATTATTTTGGTACAGGGCGAGGGAGAGGGGGGCAAAAGTATTTGTAATCTTCGGGACAGGGGGCTAATCTCAAAAATATTTTTTGTTGAGAATCATTATGCAAAAGGTTTCAAATCATATATACCGGGTGGCACAAAAGAAGTGTTAGAAAGTTTTTGTCTACTGTACGCCATGAATGACTTTCCTGGTGATACTGTTCTATAGCTCACTCACTGATGTCTCTCATAACATTTCAGAGTAATTGGAACGGCCTGTGTTTATCGTGACAAAACTGAAGCATCCTTAGATGCGGATTTTTGTACCGTCCTATAATTTTGTTCCATGGTTTTTACAGGTTGGTGAAACGTTTTGAAACGATCGGATCAGTGCCTGATTCCAAGAAAGGCCACTCAGTGAATTTTCAGAGAGAATGTTGCAGTTGAAAATGATGTTCTTCAGTGTCATCACAGAATTCATCTGACTGCAAGAGATGAAAATCACTTTAAAAACCTTCTGCATTAAATTTCAGGATGTCTGTTATAGAATAAATATGATAAGAATCTATAACCACATATTATGTCGTAGTCGACAAAACTGTCTTAACATCTTTTTTGCGCCACCGGTATATAAAAACCAGTCTATTCAGTCAGCGGCAGAGTGAGACGTGACGTGAAGGTCTTTTCTTCAAGCTCATTGGTTCATGCACCTCAAGCTCTAAGCGCAAGTTATCAGAAGATGTCGCTACTCTCTATATCTAGTGCTCTAGCCCATGGTCAATAAACAAAGGTCCGGACACAAGTACTCCCAATGCTATCGCCATTTTGGGGCTAAAAATTTGGTTAATAGTATAATTCAGTATACATAAAATTATTTATTCCAAACATATATGTGCTTTTACCTCCATACATTTTTTAACTACATATTTTTTGTTCAAATCACTGGCATCAGAGGAAATCACTGGAAATCACTGGTTTCAAAACACGCATTTAACCCTCATCATAACGAATTGTTTGTTGTGGCAATTGGACAATTCGTGGTAATGAATTAGTACCATTAGAGCACGAGCCAGTGAACCAATTTGAAAAAAAATTTTTTAACCTGCATTGTCATCGGTCCTGCGTATGTGTATCAAATTTCAGCTCTCTATCTTATCGGGACTTTGGTTTAATATTGGTTACAAGATTTGACCTAAACAAACTAACAAACATTGCAAGTTAAATAAAAGCTTTTAAAAATATGAAGCCTTACTGAATAATATGATTTTAAAATTAAAGGTGCAACTTCATGTATATTGCAAAATAAACTAAGCGAGAGTGAAGTGAAATCGTTTCGAAACCCAAAATGGACGCCGCCGCAATGAATCATCGTATCGTGTCCAGACCTTGTGTTTATTGACCTTGCTCTAGCCCTAGTGCGATCTGTGCGTCACCTGGCGCGATCTGTTTTCATTAGCGTCTCGAAACTGCTGCCTACTTGATACTATAAAAATTAGTAAATCTCGATGGGCAGAAAACAATAGGAAAAAATTCAGCCAGTACGATAGGGAGAATATTACGAAAACCTGGCGCCCTCTGACGTTTATTTACGATACCTGCATAAAACTGTTTATATTTTATAGTAAACTATCTGTTTTACCCAGCGTCGCGCGGGCTCTTTTTTGATAAAATATTGCAATTTCAGTGTGTGAATTTTCATAAAAAATTCACATGAAAAAAGCTTAGAATTTTTTTTGCAAAAATTCATGTTTTAGATTCTGCTGAAGGGCCGAATTTGGAGACGCCATCCATTGGGAGCTTTTTAAAAGAAATTGTACCGATATACGTGTTTTCACACGTTGGATTTGTTCGTCTTATCTTACTGGTAGTGATACTTATCAGGAACTTACCTTAAGTCGATATACTCTAATGACAAATGTCTGGCCATTAAATCAAGGTCATATAGTGGTTCAATGTTGTCTGTCTTAATTTTATTTATATCGCATTATTCCCTTCTATTTTGAGATTTACAATTGTTAATTAAAATTTCTTATCCGCTAACAATGCTCTCAGTAAGAAATCTAACTATCATCTATTTATAAACCTCCTTCCGCTTTGCCATAACTTCGATCAAGAATAAAAGAAAAATCAATGCAATAATGAATTTGAAATCTAATCTTCTTTATTTAAGATGAGTTGAAAAGATTGGAAAATTGAAAAATTGAAAATGCTTATATTTAAAGAAAGAACAGATTAAAGGATTCTCTATGAAGGAAATTAACACAAGTACTTATCATTAATTGACATTAAATAAGGGATTGATTAAATATGCGCGCATGAAATTTAGTCTCAGCAGTCTAAGCGTTTCACTTAAATCTAGAGGTCTGACTTGGATAGATTAATGAGGGATAATTGCTGATCTACGAATCAATGCTGTCTGTTACACCTAGTTTAGGGTTACGTGTCAATTCGTCGAGTATATCAACTGGTCGGGCGGTCAGTTTTTCGGAGACAAATTCATCGGGTGTTTCAGTTGGTCGAGATAATAAATAAATGGTCGAAAAAACTTTAATAAAATTTATTAACGAACATTTTTTTGTTGTTAATTTAATTACTTGAAAGATAAACAATAAAAGCCATTACTGTTACAAATCAATATTCAAACACAGCTTTCGCAAACTATGTGATATAGCGGCCGAAACTATTTATACCGCTTCAGTATCCTTCATTTTCAGAATGAAATTAATAACTGTATAAAATTAATTATCGGACAACTTGAGCACATACAGGAAATTAAATTTTTATTAAGAGAAATTAAATAACAATATAAATAATAAGCTCCATGAGCTTGCCGAAACATTTAATATCTTATGGCTGATTTCCCAAATTTAACACAAAATTTCACGTAGAGGGGAATGGTTATCAAGCTCCCATCAAAGAACCAAACAGTGAATTTGGATGTGTACCATGGACAATTGGAGAGTTTGAATGAATCTATCATCTAGAAATGCTTATTAATTGTAAAGGAGTTGTGTTCCATCATATACAATACTTTTATATATAAAGCTCTTAATAACCTTTTATTAACATCTCTTTCTCACTCTCATTTTTCCTCAGCTTCCACTCCTCCTTATAATACTTCCGTTTTTATGTCTCTTTACCTTTGCCTCTGATTAGAGGCAATTTTAAGATAATTTTTATTATTTTCAATGACCATTAATAAAAATATTTTTTTCAGGTTCTTTGGATTGAATGAAATTAAACTAACTACATTGGTATGAAACATTGGTGAAATTGATGTTAACAAAATAGTAAAAGAACTGAGTAAGAAGTTCTTCATGTGGATAGATATAGTTAACAAAGAAACAGATTTGGTGGTGAAATGAATATGTGCATATGCTGGCTGCGAATATGTGGATGTCAAGTTGGAACAAAGAGCCCAACGTGAAATTTTGTGTTAAACTGTCCACAGGATATTAAATGTTTCGGCAAACTCATGGAGCTTAATATTTATGCTATTATTTAATTTTTACACTCTAGTATTATTATTTAATTTGTACTTAATAAAAATTAAATTTACTGTATGTACTCAATTAGTCCGATAATTAATTTTATAAAGTTATTAATTTCATTCTGAAAATGAAGGATACTGAAGCGGTATAAGCAGTTTGGGGTAAATACCCTGACCCTTTGTCAACAAGATCACGTTTATTGTGTCTACAATTCATTTTAGCCACTAAATTACTTTGTTTACAAAAGCTGTATTTAAATACTGATTTTTAACAGTAACGGCATTTATTGTTACCTTTCAAGTAATTAAATTAATAACAAAAAATTTTTTCGTTAATAAGTTTTATTAAATATTTTTTCGACCATTTATTTATTATCTCGACCAACTGAAACACCCGACGAATTTGTCTCTGACAAATTGACCGCCCGCCCAACTAACATCTCGACGAATTGACGTTCGACTAATTGACCTGCGACGAACTAACCGCCCGACCAACTGACACCTCGACGAAATGACGTTCGACGAATTGACGCTCGCGAACTGACTTGATAGCCTAGTTTAGTTACGCAACTGAGAGTTCTTACAGTTGCACCTGCGATAAAAGCTCTTTCTTTTTCACTCATTCGTCGTACAACGATGTCGCCAAAACACTTCACTTTCACTCACTAATGCACACTCTTGAAGCACAAATACACTTTTCCGCTCAGATGTCCGACGTTGACAAACCGATGACCGTTGGCTTTGTTCTGGACTCAAGTCGATCTCCAACTGTTGCTCGAGTGTGGCAATGCTCTGCACCCAGGTATCGCTTACACCCTTTATTTGCATCACTGTTCGCCCACGCATAACTTCAGTCTGTTAGCTTTTCTCTCACTGTCATTCACTCATTAGCATAATCGTATCTGTTCCCGCATCGTAACTGTATTCTCCCGTTGCATGCATGAATGTTGATCCTACTCAACCAGTCTTCATGTTGACAGTTACTTAAACACTAACTCTAAGATCAATCCCAAAAATTCGCATAGTTGCATGTAAATTAGCAGAACTAAATTTCTGTTTCTGCTCACGTTGAATGCTGTCGCTGTTCTGTTTTGTTTTTCACTCTTGACCCACTCAAGATTCGCTCTTACCCTCCCCCTTTTATTAAGCACGTAAAACCGTCTTAACAATGAAAAGGAATGAAACAGTGATAGAAAACACGGTCTATAGATATACATGGTCATCAGGCTTCGGCCATTTTCCATTGTTTCGAGAAGCTAAGGAAAACAGATCGCACTAAGGCCGACCGTGATCTGCGATAGAGTTTTTTATTGAAACTGAAAATGAAAGTAAAGTTTCTATCTGCCGATAGGGCGGCGCTGCAGGCGCAGTTGAGCCGATTTAGAGTGCCTTTAAGGCATAGCCAACTAAAAATAGGGCCCCGGCGCGATCCAAGGTCAAAGCGATGACGTCATACCCGTAGGCTGGTAGTTTCAAAAACTCAGAATGTTTATTACGAACAGTTTAGTACATATATTAAAGTTAAACAAACTTTTTAGCTTTTATAATTACTGAATCATAAAAGATTATGAGATTACGATAAAACACTGCTTTTAAAATCATAAAAGATTATGAGATCTTGCTTTTTTTTTAAACTTGATTATAAGATTTGTTTATCATTTTAAATTTAACTGGCTATGATTTAACAATTTATTCGCAAACTAATAAATTTATAGTGTAAAAATAAAAAAATAAAAAAAGATAAATTGAAAATTAAATAAATATTTTATTAAACTTCAAAGTAATATCAAAGAAAACAATACAGAAAAATTACAAATTCCTTTTTTCTTCAGCTCCCAAGTTTTCTTATTTTTCTTTTACAATTTTTAGCATCACAGCGTTTATCATTAATAACTTTAGTAAAATTATTTAACAAAATTTTAGAATCAAGTAATATAATATTTTTCAATTTTTTCACTATTAATATACTGCAAAAACATTCTTCCGTTCAAATCTTCCCTTTTTATACAACTTAAGTTTTGTTGCCATTTTATTCTAGCAGGCTCTGATTTGTGAATCGTAACTTGAATTGCAACCGTAAACACTCATTTTCTGGGCATTTTGAGGCACTAGAAAATATGAAATTAAAAAGTTTTTATTCATCAATTATACACTATAGAAAAGTAGTGTTATATATCAAGTTACAGCACCGTCGGGGAATTGAAAGTTACTTTTATAAGCTCAGTTTACAAAAACTCGGTTATTCGGGAAAATTATCTCAAAACAACTGTAAATAATATTTACTAAACATTAGAACATTATCAACGCTCTGTAACATCTTTATAATAATAGATAATATATCTTGATATATCGATAATATAAACTATGAGACCAATATTATGGCTCCACAGTCGAAACCAGTCTGTTAAAATCATAACATTTCCGGAAAGAAATGTACTGTAGTTAAAAGAACAAAATTTTACTTGAATTATAAAGGAATATGAGGGTAAATATCTTCAAACTAAGGAATGCTAGCCTAGTCAAAATAAAGCACGGGGCATTGTTTTATTTACCGATAACTGCAAAATGATAGAAACATTTTCATTATCAGAATATTGCATAAATAAATATGTTTATTCTTAGAATTCATAAAAATAAAAATCGACTAAATGTTATTTCGAAAAATAATCTACAAGAAATCTAATTCATTCATTCATAGTCATCAAAACAACTGTAAATATTGAAACAAAACAAGTTATGGCTCCATAGCTGAAACCGGTCTGTGAAAATCATAACATGTCCGAAAAGAAATGTAATTAAAAAGAACAAAATATAACTTGAATTACACAAGAATTTTAAACGGAAAGTTATTTTCATTTAATTAAAATATAGCGTGGAAATACTAATATCTCCGAATTAAGAAATATAAGGAATACTATGCTAGTCAAAATGAAACATGCGGCATTGTTTTATTTACCGGTAACTGCAAAATGATAGAAATATCATCATTTATTTATGCAATATCCTTTAAAATAAACTATGTTTATTCTTAGAATTCAGTAAAAATAAAAATGAACTGAATGTTATTTCTAAAAAAAAAAAAAAAAAAAAATTAAAAAAAAAATAAAACAACCCTACAATAAATCTAATTCATTCATTCAACCTCGTGGCATGGAAACAGTTATCAATTTGGACTATATTTTCACGAATTTCATAAAAATCTAAGCATTAAAACATATACATAATAACAACTAGCGTTTAAGGAATAAATTTATGTAAAATAAACTCTGTTTTACCTTCAAAAATATGTATCCAACAACGAAAATATGTATCCACCGACGCGTGAAAGGCACAATCCCCATAGAGAAAGCATGGGGAACAGTAATAAATTGAAAGCGAGGCCAGCCTACGGAGACCTTGTGACAATTCCGCGCTGGGGCCCGTATTTTTAGTTGGCTATGCTTTAAGGAGAGTGACGACAACTCGGAACGAATTTTGATTGGTTAACGCTATTTTGGGAAAACTATGGCGTCCGGAGCGTGCCGTTTGCATTTCAGATGTAGAGAAATTAATAGTTTTGGATCCGTTTTTCGTTTTATTGTGCACATTTCTTAATTTTTGCTAATAAAATTGCATTATTAAAGTTTAAAAGTTGTGGCCTAATATTATTATTAGATCCGCTTTAAAATTAACGATTGAAGTGGCGAAGAGGGAAGGGAAAAATATTTTTTCATAATAAAGTATTTATTGTTTTACTGTTGTTCATAAAAATGTGAATCTCACAAAATAAAGTGATTATATAATGATATAATAATAGATAAATATTTCAAGAAATGTTAAAAAAATTTAATTTATATAATTTTTTTAATTTATAAATTTCAAGGAATTTTTATTCAAGGGTCATTCGGGCCCAATGAGCAGAATTTTTACACAACATATTTAAGTCTTGTAATATATTCAAGCGCTGAAAATTTTTGGAAAATGAAACTTGAAATTAAAGTGTTTTATAGATAGTTCGTAGCGTCAAAATGTATTCTTCATTTGTTATTTAATTGCTAGACATTGAAGTTGTCAACCAGGCCTGTTGAAGTGATGACGAGCGTAGTTGTTCGCGCGAAAATTTTGCCAATTTTTTTGTCTCTTTTAACATCTAGACGTAACTATTATAATTTTTGTTTATATTTTTTTAATTTATTTGCAACTTGCAAAGACGAGAAAGTGACGTTAGAACAATTCCACGATAAAAAGAGTGTAACACTGAATCTAGATTTTTTTCCTAAAATTAAGCATCGATAATTGAGAATTTTTTTCCATCTTTTACAATAGATGTCAAATTTTTATTTTTGTATAAATGCAAAATGTGTATAGAATGCTAAATATAATATCTTTGTTTATTGGCTTTTAGTTTCCCTTTTTGCTGAAAAGGTGAAAAAATCAATTCTCGAACTTGCTATCAACTGATCAAATAATCATATTTATTATGAAAATGAAAACGTTAAAGTGCTTCTTTTTTTAACCTCCTTTATCTAATATACAAATAAAAGCTTGGTAGGCTAATCAGCAATAGCTATCTTTATATTTTTTTCTTAATAAGCTGAAAAGTATCGTAAATTGTAACTTTGTTAATTCAATCGTTGGGAAAAATATGGCCGACGGCCCGAGTTGTCGCCACTCTCCTTACAGGCACCCTAGGCCGATTGTACATGCAGCGCCACTTTTCAATATAGTTCCCGCCCTACCGGGAGCTAGAAATTTTAGCTTCATTTTAACAATGGGGTTCGATGACCATGAATATCTATAGCGTGATAGAAAGTCAAAGTGGAAAGAGATTCTTGAGCTCTAAGCACATAAAACAGCCCCAACAATGAAAAGGAATGAAAGAGTGATAGAAAGTCAAAGAGGAAAGAGATTCTTGAGCTCAAAAACAAAGTTCTTATTGAAGCAAAAAAAGTGCGCACTTTATTTAACTCATAAATTAACTCATAATTAAATTTTTTGAGAAATGTCAGGTAGACAGTGCTCTTCCTCTTGCTTTGAAGGTCAAGTGTGCACAATTTTATCAAGATCGGAATAAAACTGTAGATTTGTATAAGAGACTAACAATTAAACATACATATATGCATACATCATACATACATATACAGGGTGTTTCAAAATTATGTACAATAAATTTAGTGACATATTCTTCAGGTTAAAAGAAGAAGAAAATGTTCTATAGCACTTTGTCTGGAAACGATTTATTTACGCGATACAGCCAACTAAACCCGTGGCTCCAAATTACAGGAATTGTTCAAAGTGCCCGCCACCAGCTCGCACGCACGCTTCGGCTCGTTGCATGAGCGACCGTCTGATGTCATGGAAGAGTTCGTCGCCAGCATTACGAACGGTTTGGCATGCATTTTCAATTCGTTGTCACAGATCCATAATGTTAGGAACTTCTGTGCTGTAGACGATCGTTTTCACATGACCCCACAGAAAAAAGTCCAAGGGATTAAGGTCGGGTGATCTTGCAGGCCAGGCTACCGGTCCACCTCGACCTATCCACCGATTCGTGTATGCAGCATTAAGGTGTGCTCGCACAACATGGCTGAAATGTGCTGGAGCGCCATCATGCATGAACCACATGTTAGATCTTATCAAAAGAGGAACATCTTCCAGTAATTCTGGCAATGCATTCTGCAGAAACAAAAGATACGTTCGCCCAGTCAATCGTGGCGGCAACACATAAGGGCCAATTAAGTTATTTCCGACAATTCCACACCAAATGTTCACGGAGAAACGCTCTTGATGCGCTCGAGCTCTGGTAACATGCGGGTTAGCATCTGCCCAATGGTGCTGGTTGTGAGAATTTACGATTCCTGTCCGGGTGAAGGTTGCTTCGTCCGTGAAAAGTATCTGGCTGAGACAACTAGGGTCTGCAGCATGACGACGTTGTATCCATTGGCAAAATCGTTGTCGGTGTGGATAGTCCGTTGGGTTCAGTGCCTGAACCAGTTGCAGGTGGTATGGATGCAAAAGCTGACGGTGAAGAATGCGCCAAACAGATGAGTGCGGAATGTGTACCATGGAAGAAATACGACGGGTGCTTGTCTGTGGTTCATCATGTATGATGTCAATTATCACATCCTCCTCATCCGGAGAATGTGCTACAGGCCGCCCTTATCCTGTTTGACGGCCAAAGGAACCATGCTCCCTCAAATGTCTGTCGACAGATACAAATGTTCGGTTATTTGGCAAACGTCTATTCGGAAA
>JAHWFO010048470.1:12618-62645 GCA_023313115.1 Rhysida immarginata | reverse complement strand
CAACAATAGGTATCAACAATGGTATCAACACGCAATTCACAAACGCTCTGCATGGACCAACAATCAATATCTCATGACTAACAATGAAAGGAAAAGTTTGTGCAAGTGTAATTATCCCGGGCAACGCCGGGTACCTCTTCTAGTCTATATATATAAAGAAGGATGTTTGTGGGTCTGTGGGTCTGTGGGTCTGTGTGTATGTTTTTTATACAAATCTACAGTTTTATTCCGATCTTGATGAAATTTCGCACACATGACCTTCAAAGCATGAGGAAGGTCATTGTCTACTTCAGATTTCGAAAAACTAATAATTATTGATAAAAAATCGATATTCATGGTTATGGCAGGGCATATTAATGAGAAATATCTCATGACCAACAATGCCAGACAAAGTTTTTGCAACAATGGTATCAGCACGCAATTCACAAACACTCTGCACGGACCAACAATATATATCTCATGACCAACAATGCAAATAAAAGTTTGTGCAACAATAGGTATCAACAATGGTTTCAACACGCAATTCACCAATAACAATGAGCTCAAAATGATGATGTAATGTTAAAGCAATCTTTCCATAAATTATAACAATGAACATAAAATGATTATGTAATAACAATGCATAGAATTCCTGTTATTCAGGCTTTTCTTAGAAAAGAGAGTTCTTAGTACTTAACAATTTCTTGAAAATTTTTAAAAATGATCAGTAATTGGAGATAATGGGGAGTTAGCAGACTATTGAGAAAGAGTGGAAAGACGACAGAGGAAGCACTCCTTTTGCTCCGTGATGTATTGAGCAAATGGGAAGCAAGTAAATAGAAGAATCGGCGACCGATAGACTGCACAAAATGATGAATGGCCAAGTTTTGCTTGAACACATCGAGAGAAGAGTGGAAATTGCAACAACACTAAGTATACATCTGAGGTAAGATTACGTGAGTAAGAAATTATTTAGACTAGCAGTGGCATCCTCGGAGAGGTCCAGCCATTGTGAGCCTTTAAAAAGATTTTTTTCGAATTTTCATTAGGAATTTTTACTGTAATAATTCTAAGCATTTTCATGTGTTTTTTTTAAGATATTGCAAAATTTAATTTAATTTTTTGAGATTGTTCTGTTTACATCCAAGTGGAATTATCCCGGGCAACGCCGGGTACCTCTTCTAGTTTAAAATAAAAAATTAAAAATACAATTTGAAGTTTTAATACGGATTATTAATGAAATAAGGAATCTTTTTTACAATCATTGTAATACAAAGTAATATTTTTAATTATAATTTTAATACTGCCTTTAAAAAGTGATATCACCATATTGCATGAAACTCTTTATAGTAAACTAGCTATTTATCCGGAGTTGCTCGGGCTCTTTTTTGATGAAATGTTGCAATTTCTGTGTGTGAATATTCAAAAGAAGAACACATGAAAAAAAGCTTAGAATTTTTATAGAAAAAATACATGTTTTAAATTGTGCTAAAAGGCCGTATTTGGAGACGCAATCAATTGGGAGCGTTTTAAAAGAAATTTTTTTAATTTTTAACATGAATTTTTATTATTTTAATTGAAAGCTAATTTCGTTGCTCGGGCTCAAATTGGAAGAAATTTTGATTCATCTGAAAGTGAATGCACAGCTAAAATGAGCACATGAAGAAAGTTTAGGATTAATAAATCATTAACCTTCTTCTCCATGGGTGAGAAATTTTAAGTAAATCAATGACGAGGTACCCGGGTACCCAAGTCCTTCATCACTGATTTACATGGGAATTAGGAACACACATTATTTTTTATAACTTATCTCCACGTGTTGTTATTGATATCAATATGAAATCAATAGCAAAAATCATAATTTTTTTTTTATTTTAGTAAAAATTTTCAGTTCTGTTTTATTGAAAACTTTCAGTTTTATTTTTTCTGAAAACTTTCAGTTTTGTTTTTCTGAAAACTGTTAGTTTTAATTTTCGTGTTAGTTTTATTTTCTGGTATTCACTGGACGCTTTCTATACTGGAACTTGTTAGTTTTATACTAGCACAAGACCAACATAAAAATGGCAAAACGCGATCAAGCATTCTCATTGGAAGAATTTAGTCGGTAAGATGATGCACTTACTAATATGCCTATACTTTTGAATTCAATGAGTTTTGAGTAATATGCACTTACTATAATGCCTAATTCATCATGTTGTAGAATGAGTTTTGAGCAACAACAATCATATCTAGATAATTTCATTGATGATTCAGAAAGTGATAATGAGTTGTATTGCTCCAACATTCCTGATGATCTCAGCGTTCCACCAAAAAACAATCAAGCTCTTCAAGATGAAGAATCTGATATAGAAGACGTCAATGCTGATCATAATGCCCAAATAGAAATAGATAACTGTTCTGAAAGTTCCAGTGAAGTCGAGAATGAAGAAAGTATTCCCGATCAGCAAATGCTGTATGGTAAGGATGGAACTGCATGGAATCTGACAAGTCCTGTAAGTACTCAAACACCACAGCAAAACATTTTACCAAAAATCAGGACCTGTGATAAAAGCTCAATTCCTTTCAGTTCTTGAAACCTTCAAATGCATTTTGATAACATTTTGTGCAATATCATAATCAGGGAAACAAACAGGAAAGCCAAATCTGTATATTCTCAGTAGAATGCAGAAAATCCAAGCAGCCCTCCCAAAGTTTGGAAGGCGTTGAAAGACGAAGAATTCGATAGTTTTCTTGGGATTCTCATTACAGCAGGGGTTCACCATTCTTGCTCAGAAGACATCAATTGTCATCGCCCAGTTTGTGATGAGCATACCAAAACAATCACAAAATGTTATGCTTGTTTTGCAAATGTGTAAGCTTTTGAACTGATGTTTTTACTGATTGATATTTTAATTATCTTAGAATTGTTTTTTAATTAAAATTCATTTAAAGTGTGATCATTCTTTTTTATATCGTTTTTTATATCGTTTTCTTGGGTAATAGTTACAGGGGTACCCGGGTGCCCTTATCATGGATATAAAGTGTAAAAGACTTTCAAAATTTTTTTTGAAATTACACAAACTTCTTTCACAATTATTTTTTCTTAAAACTGTATAAGATTACCAACTTAAAGATGTCAAAAAATACCACGGGGAAAATACGAATGTATGATAGATAATTTTTATGTTAAACACGAAAATGGCACCCGGGTACCCCGTCATGGGGAAGAAGGTTAACGAATGACATAAACCAAGTACTGAAAGGCTAAACTAATCCATTCGCGAAACCATACTTTTCAACTGCCCTATGTTAACACTGAAAATTTCTAATGTACCATTATAAGACCATTAAACCACGTACAGTTCATTCCAAAAGCGTTTTCACTTGCCTGGCAGGAGTTGAGCTAAGCGAAGATGATCGGTTAGAAAGTCTAGTATTTTGAACGAACATCGTAGAAGTTTTAAATGCGCTTAGCCGTCCAGAGTGGAAATAAGGATGAGGTTTATGACTGGTGTGGGCGAATTACAGTACATATAAGTGTAAACATTAATCGCTGCTTTTTATTTCAGTAAGATAGACTTTGCAGATAAAATATTTAACGCACATATTAAAAACAAAGCAATAAATATTTACGAATTTCTAAATGTTCGATGAGGGTTTATCCTACGTAAAACCTCCGATGTTTAAAGTATTGATGATAATAGGAACGAAAACTTCACGGGCTGAATTCGAACCGGGAACCTTCGAAGAGGCGAAGTTTCCCGGTTCGAATCCAAGATGTGGAATTTTCGACCCCCATAAAAAGAAATCACAGCGGTGGATTGGTCGAGCAAACAATAACCTGGAACTTGCAAAGTGGCCACCGCGGAGCCCCGATCTCACACCTTGTGATTTCTTTTTATGGGGGTGTGTAAAGGACAAGGTCTTCACCCTACCCCTTTTCCGTGACCTAGACGAGCTGAAAGAATGCATTACAGTAGCGATACGTGGGACTGATGGAGACATGTTAATGCGGGTTTGGGACGAATTCGACTAAGGGGGGCATATTGAACATCTTTAACTGTGTCACAATAAACTTCAAGAGTTTTTCTTTAAGAATCCGTATGTGGTGTGTCTATATTCTGAATAGCTTTGATGTAATAAATTTTTAATAGTGTGAAGTTCTTTTGTAATCATCCTGTATTGTTAAGCGTGCTTTACCAACTTATCGCTTACTTCCTCTTGTAGTTTTCACGTTATTATACAGCATTACTTCCAAAATAATACTAATAAACATTGATATATTAATAATAAAGAAAAACTTTCCTAATAAAGACTGAAAAATCAAATTTCAATTAAAACAGTTTGACGTCACTCAATATGCTTACCTATCCTTGTTGCTAAGAAACAATAAATGGCATCGTCCAACATGATTCGAACTCCACTTCTTGCCTGGACTGATTAGTCTCACTGGTTAATGTATCGCAAGGAAGTCGAACATCGTTCACCTAAGAGAAAATGCTTTTGGAATGAACAGTACCTTTGAACAAATTTGACTTACCATAAACTGTACGTTATATTCATAATTACGATATGATCATTCTTATTTAAACTGTTTTACAACTGTCAAATACTTTATCAACTGATGCTGAGAAAAAATTCTCGAAAACGTTTTTTTTATTTGAAATTTACCCCAAAAATTTGAATCATCCCTTCAAAATTTCATCAGTACTTCAAGATCACCGTCTTCTCCTATCAACATCATCTACACAAGAACTTCATCTACATTCCTCAATAGACTGGTTTTATTTCTCCCATCTTCAATAGACTACACAAGAACTTCATCCTCAATAGACTAGTTTCATCTCCTAAGTTTCTTCCAATTTGGTGACTCTAATTTAATTTTATTTTGTTTTATTATTTCACAATTTTTTCCCCATTATAAGGAGATAAATTCATTTCAAATTTAATTAAATTTGAATTATCATAAACTTTACGTTGTATTCATCATTACACATCATTCCAAGTTGTTTGATATACAGGGTGATTCAGTCAATTTCTGACCATTTCAGTACTATGATTTATTGACTCATTAATGTTTACAAACTTAGCATTTCAGTATGATATTTTAGGCAGTTCGGAGTTTTTATTCCCGTGGAAAAGTCTTGATGATATGCTCAATGTGGCCACCACGAACGTTTTGAACTGCTCGCAGCCGAATGGTGAAGTTGTTCATAACTCTATCCAGGATTTCTGCATCCACAAGGATGCAGCAGTCGACGATGCTTTGTCGCAGCTGGTCTAGGTTTCTTGGTGCTGTAGTGAACACACTGTCTTTAAGGAACCCCCAGAGATAAAAATCACATGGGTTTAGTTCAGGACTCTTAGGGGGCCAAAGAAAGCCACCCCCGAATCGACCAACCTTGTGCGAACATTTTCGACAACTTCGGCCGTTTGAACACAAGCTTCGCTCCCGCCTTTTCTCTTGCGTTTAACACATCCAGTGACACGAAATTGCTTGACAAAATCCATGATTGCTTGCCTGCCTGGTGCGTCTCGACACTTATACTCTTTCCGGTACTTTCTTTGCACGGTTACAGGTGATTTTGTCTCGAAATACCATTCGACAACCTTGCATTTCTGCTCTGTTGATAAAGCGGGCGCCATTTTTCAACAATACGATTTTCATGCAGCGCCGTTGCAACAATACAAACTCAAACTATTTAGAAATTCGATATGGCGCTCATATTCTTTCAATTGTTTATCCCTAATGCACGTCATTCGAGTGAAATGGTCAGGAATTGACTGAATCACCCGGTATAACATGCCATGTCTTAGCATTGAAAATTCCAATGATCCATAATGGTTCCAGTAAACAAGGTACCTTTGATCCTAATTCGACTATCAAGAATTTTACGTAATATTAATGTAACATCCTCATGCCTGGATAATTGTAACTGTAGGTGATGTTAAGAAGTTTAAAAGAGATTTCAAAGTGAGTTGAAGAGGAAAAGAAAAGGAAAATCCACGATTCCCAAGAAATGATTTAATCGACACAAAATATATAATGGACTTTTAATGAAACTTGTGATTCTTACACGGATCGTGTAGAGGTGTAGTGTTTCAGTGATACAGTAATCCTTATCAGGAAATGGGGGAGGGGGCTTATAACTGTCCCGGAAAATAAATTTTAAATACGCAAAAATATTTAATTGCTAAGAATTTTATTGGACTTAAAAACTGGAAAAAACATTTTGCATTGACGATCGTCAATAATCAAGGCATTGTTTTTAATGACTGTGACGAGGCTTTATCAAACAATAGCTGAAAACAGATATTATTGAAAATATAAAATAAATATTTTGAAAAAGGATATGACTTTGCAGGAGGTTCGGACTTTTTTCTAGGCCAGAACCAGTCGAACGTTATGAGCTCCGCAATGGCGTCGATTTCGCCGATCAAATGCAGCAAGATGCTTGGCGGAAAGCTGCACCGTCTGATGCTAATAATCATTAATTGTTTTGATCTTGAACGTCGGAAAATTTCTATTTCGTTTCGAAGGCGGCCTGATAACGCTAGTTCGAATTTCTTTGCCAGATCGAGAGGCCTACTTGTAATTATTTTCTCTTGAAAGGAATGATGAAGTTTGATCGAAAATGAAAACTAGCAGCGATATCATCGTTGGGAAAAACCAGATGAGTCCCGAAGTTTTTTGAATCTTTTTTGTCAGGATGTTTCACAACAGATCGGATCTTTGTTAAAACCTTTTTGCACGGTGTAAGAATACGGTTAGACCGTGCCTTATTCTTACACCGTGCCTTTTTGTTTATTTAATAGTTTTCTGGTGCTGGATGCTTCCGCACGCGAAAGAGAGAAACGTTCCAGAACTACCTTTATTGGAGACACCCCCGGATTGCGCCCCACGTCCAATGATTCGTCCCTTGGCAATTTTCACGGAAAATGAACATGTCGACTATGGTTTGCGTAAAAGTAATGGGTAACCTTGATACTAACACATTAACGAACTCTTTCCTCTACCACCCCCACCCCCCATTAACTGCATTCGCCTGACTTGGTATGATTAAAACGAGAATTCTTGAAGGGAATTGAACTAAATTAAAAACAAACAGTAGAGCGTCGAAGATTTCACGGAATTAAACCTGTCCCTACCTGTAAAGCTTAGCCGTAGCTTTTTCATCTGAAGTTCCTTATTAGTTTCAGTATTATCTGGCGTGGAACTTTCAATTTAGTTGTAAAAGTAACGAATGAATTTTGTTGATTGATTAAAAGACTTGCGCGCATCCAAAAGGTGGATTTTGTGAAACTTAGAATAATCTTTTATTTATATAGAACGGTTTTGCACGCAGTGCATTAACCATTTAGTTTCCTAAATAAATAATACTTATTAAATAAAAATAAAAAATAAATAATAATTGACAAAATAGTTAATAAATAATAAATAAAATCAAAATCAAAATAAAAATAAACAAGAACTTTTTTTTTAACAAAAATGAACCGACTTCATGGGTTAAAAACCTTCCCAGAAAAATACTCAGTCGAATACCAGAAACCCCATCCAAATCGGATCAGTTTCTACATACATACACATACACAGGGTGTTTCTAAATTATGTTCCGTATTCTAAATGTTTATTACTCAAAAAACTACTACAGATTTTAACGTAATTTTTTTTTATTCACAAAGAAAACTCAACAAGTTTGTTAGCTTGCCTGAATAAATTTCCATATGCCCCCTATTTATGGCGTGAAGGACGTCAAAGTAAAACTCGATTTCCTCCCATGTTCAGACTAGCATTTCAGGGACGGTTTCAGCGATTGTTTCAATTATTCTGTTCTTGAGAGTTTCAATGTCATCAACGTTAGTCTTGTACACTCTGTCTATCACATACCTTACCCAGAAGAAAAAATCCATCGGGTGTTTGCATCGGGTGAGCGAGGGGGCCAAGGGATTGCCTCATCCCTTCCAATCCATCGTCCTGGAAAGTTCGTATCAAGGCACTGGCCTAACTTGCAGGCCCCAGTGAGGACGTACTCCACCTTGTTGGTAAACTATGTTGGACTGCGGTTCTTCGACCTGCGGAATCAGGTAGTTCTCCAGCATATCTAGGTAGGTTGCAGTGGTAATGGTGTCTTCAGCGAAAAAGAAAGGTCCGATTACTCGATCGTGCATAAACATTTACCTTTGGATTATTGATGAAAACATTATTATTATTATTATTATTATTATTATTATTATTATTATTATTATTATTAAGTAGCGGAAGAATGAAGCTACTTATTGTTTTCACAATGTCCGTCTGTCTGTCCGTCCGTCCCCTTCATAATTTCCGCATTTTTTGAGGTAGAAGGTTGAAATTCAGAATGTAGCTTATTATGGGCTTGTGCACCTTCACTATTTAATTTGGTTTTGATTGGCCCACTGGGGTCGGAGTTTCGGGGACGGAAAGTAGAGGGGATCAAAAGGTCTACGCGTATTTATGCATATAGAGGAATGAAATTTGGTATGCAGATTCCTCTAAGCAAGATCAACATTACTGTAAAGTTTGGGCAAAATCGTCCCAATAGGGTCGGAGTTGTGGGGGTAGCAATCACTTGGTCTTTAAGAAATTTATGGCAATATATAGGGTGTGATATATCATTCGATCAAAAATGATGAGAAAAGAAAGAAGATAGGGTTCTTTTATATTCTTTAAATACAAGGATCGAGAAAATCAATTTTTGATTTAAAAAAATGGGGGGTTTAAAAGTGCAGATGAAGGAATAGAAAAAATAGATAAACTCAGGGCTTCCGCTACTTTCCTATATCTTCCTCGGGAGGCTTAATTTCTTGTTATGAAAAGCTTTTATTTAACTTTCAATGTTAGTTTTAGGTCAAATTTTGTAACCAACACTAAACCAACTTCCCGAGAAGCTAGAGAGCTGAAACTTGGTACACATGCGCAGGACCGACGACAATGCATGTTAAATATTTTTTTTCAAATCTGTTCACTGTTTCGTGTTCTAATGGTACTAATTCATTACTACGTACTGTCCAATTGCCACAACAAAGAATTCGTTATGACGAGGGTTAAATGTATCCATTGTTTATTGTTATAAAATTATGCCATATTATTGACGAAATATTATAACAAGAAATTAAGCCTCCCGAGGAAGGTATAGGAAAGTAGCGGAAGCCCTGAGTTCATCTATTTTTTTATTCCTTCATCTGCACTTTTTAACCCCCCATTTTTTTTTAAATCAAAAATTGATTATCTTGAACCTTGTATTTAGAATATATAAAAGAACCCTATCTTCTTTCCTTATCATTTTCGATCGAATGATATATCACACCTTATATGTTGCCATAAATTTCTTAAGATCAAGTGATTGCCACCCCCAGAACTCCGACCCTATTGGGACAATTTTGCAAAAACTTTACAGAACTATTGATCTTGCTTAGAGGAATCTGCATACCGAATTTCACTCCTTTATTTGCATAAATACGCGTAGACCTTTTGGTCCCCTCTAATTTCCGCCCCCGAAACTCCGACCCCAGTGGGCCAATCAAAACTAAACTAAATAGTAAAGGTGCGCATGACCATAGTAAGCTACATTCCGAATTTCAACATTCCACCTCAAAAAATCAATCAATCGGAAATTATGAAGGGGACGGACAGACAGACGGACATTGTGAAAACAATAAGTATCTCCATTCTTCCGCTACTTAATAATAATAAAACATGATAAAAGCGTGGTTTTAAAAAAACCCTTTTTTACATAACTTATTTGGAAAAAAAAATATTCAGTCGAATAGCGAAAACTCCATCCAAATCGGATCAGTAGTTTTTGAGAAATTCGCGAACATTCATACATACAAGATACATACTGGTCAAACGCAGAACCTCTTTTTTTTGAAGTCTGTTAAAAATAAAATAAAAAGCTGACGTTTCGGATAGAGACTATCCTTTATCAAAGCAAAAAGGATAATTCTCTAAAGGCAATAAGAATATTAGAGAATTATCCTGAAGTTATGAAAAGAGTACTAAAGGACGCCTTTATATATAGTTGGCATAGGGAACAGTAACACGGTATGGGCTGAAAAACTAGAAGAGTACCAATGGAGATGAATTTGAAGACGTGTTGGGATAGGACAGGAAGGAGGACAAATATGAGGTAATAAGAGGGCGGCAAAAAAAATGCAATAGGATAAAACATCAAAATTAAAATTATAAAAAGTTTAGGAATGATAGGCTGTCTAGCAAACCGATTTCGTAAAATTCCCTAAAATTTTCCTTGATTTTTCTGATCATAAAAGCCAAAAAAGGGGGAGCTATACTGGCAGGGTGTTATTGACATTGTTCAAATTTTTCAGATTTTATGATTCCTTGACTGTTCCCGGTTAAAATTTTTTTGACAATTCCCGGTCGCTAGTCACCCTGTAAAATAGTACCGCATAAAAAAGTCACTAAAATAAGAGTACAGAAAGCCTGCGAAAAAAGGAGAGTACAGGGACGGACACAAAATGAACAACTATGAAAGAACATTATAAAAGAAGAAATAACTGAGAAAAGAAAAAGAAAAGGGCCTAGAGAGCCTACGACAAATTAGGGAATAGCTGAAGTTGAAGAGGAATATGGGAAAGGTAATGAGGGAATGATGCTTTTGCTAAGGTTAAGCCTATAGGGGTGAGGGAATTAATTTTCCAAATAAGAAAAGACTCGAATTGCTTTCTTTCTTTTTTGTTATGGAAGTTACTACGAAGAATATAAAGTCTGATGGCCTGTAAAGAATGGCCAGGGGAATTTAAGTTTTAGCGACAGGGGTGTCAGCATTGTTAAGGATGTCCAACTTATGTCCGGCGAATATGGAGCGTATGGAGTTGCCCGTCTCTCCAACGTACCGTTTCAACGCAATGTAACAAGTAACTTAAGTTGTGAGAAGTGCAGGTCTGGTTCAGGTTAATCTTGAAAGTAAAGGAGAAAGCACTGCTGGAAATGGAGATAGCAGGGTTAAGAACATGGCAAACGCCACAACGTTTTGCATTGCAAGGAGAACATCCCTTAGTGGAAGTGCGTGGTTTGGTAATAGCAGCATGGACCAGAATATGCTTAAAATTAAATTCCGTTTAAAAGAAACTTTTGGTGGTTTTGGTAGAATGGAGTGGAGAAGAGGAGAGTTGTCAATAGTATGTTGATGATTCCTTAGGACATTTTTAATACTATTCAGGGTTGGATGATAAGGAAGAACTAATGTAGGTATTGTCATGGCTGGAGATGTTTGGGATTGTTGTTAGAACGGGAATTACGATGTTTATAGTTAGACGCGCGTATGACAGATTTGGGGTAGCCTCTTGCTTTTAGAGAGTGTGTCAGGGCGTTAGCATGGAAGTCCTTGTCAGACTAATTAGTGCATATTCTATGGATGCGAGTTAACTGACCTAAAGGGATGTTATCCTTGCAATGGCGCGGATGGCAACTGTCATAGTGTAAGTACTGGTGTTGGTCAGTGGGCTTCTCATAGAGATTAGTAGACAATTTATTGTTAGTGATAGAGATAGAGACATCCAAAAAAGAAACTGTCGTGATAGAATAATTGTGAGAAAACTTGTAGGGGTGGATGGAGTTAGAATGAATGATAAAAGGTAAGAGTGAGTCTTCATTGTGTGGCCAGATCAGGAAAACATCATCAATATAATGCAGCCAGACCAACGGCTTCAAGGGAGTCGTGAAAAGTAGTTTGGTTTCCACCTCACCCATAAAAAATGTTGGCATAGTTGGGAGCCATTTTGGAGCCCATAGCAGTGCCACTGGGCCGGATGTAATACTCATTGTTAAAAGTGAAGAAACTGGAGTCGAGTGAGGATGGTGCAAAGGGAAGGCAGATGGTGTCAGTAGAAGGAACTTGGAAAGGAACAGTCAGGGAATCATAAAATCTGAAAAATTTGAACAATGTCAATAATACTCTATCAGGATAGCCCCCTTTTTTGGCTTTTATGATCAGAAAAATCAAGGAAAATTCAGGGAATTTTACGAAATCGGTTTGCTAGACACCTTATCATTCCTAAACTTTTTTATAATTTTAATTTTGTATGCGTTATCCTATTGCATTTTTTCGCCGCTCTCTAATTACCTCCTCTTTGTCCTCCTTCCTGTCCTATCCCGTCTTCAAATTAATCTCCTATCCTCCCATTGGTACTCTCTACTTTTTCAGCCAATACTGTTCCCTATACCAAGTAGCCTATATATAAAGGCGTCATTTAGTTCTCTTTTCATACACTCGGATCTGAACATGACTCACTTTGGTAAGTGTGTGCAAGATCTCCTGATGAACATGATGCAGACGATGAAGAGCCATGACAGTGACCTGGTGGCTGGAATACTAAACAACCCGATGGTAATGAAGTGGCATACAACGTATAGAAAACCGAGGCATATTCTTGATGTCAAATTCGAAGACATTGGCAATGTTTCCTTCCCGGATTATCGGAAGATGTGATACCACCCACCCCCGCCCCCTCTCTCAATCTTCTGACAATTGTCAATCTTATTTTTTTTTCATAATGTGGAAGACCTCTTTGGGTTAGTCAGGCTACTTGCCTATTTCAGTGTATTTCTTGTGGAATTTATTCTGGTAGGGTGAGCTTCGTGAAAGCACTACTTTCGTCCCACACGAAGAAATGTATACTTCACTGTTCGATTGTCGATTGTCTCTTTTCAAGCTACCTGGCTATTGTGTGTACCGTAAGTATCGTATGGCTTCAAATGTTGCAAGATGTGCTTCTGGGGGCGCTGCGACCATCATTAAGAAGGGAATTCAACACCAAGAATTAGTCTCAAAGTCTTATGCAGGTATGGAATCGGCCTCCATCATTATCAATGACGTTTCCTTTGGTGAAGTGAAGTTCGTGAAGCTCTACAAATTACCTAAACATTATCTTGACATTACCGAGCTTGATTAACTCGTCAGTGGTGACATTCCAGTCGTCCTGGCTGGTGATATAAATGCCAAGCACCTAAGCTGGAACTCCAGAACGCAGAACTACAACGGCATGATTCTCTATTGGTTCATACAAGGAAAAGATAATATCATCGCTGCTGGACCTGTGGAGGACACCTACTACTGCGACCACTCCCCTACTAGTGACGTTTTGAACATCTCGATCTTAAAGGGTTTCTTCAAACCGTATAATATCTTCACAATTGATGACCTTTCTTCTGACCACAAGCCTGTGGTGTTGAAATTTGACAATGTCGACATAAATTTCAGAGAAAAACTCATACATCATCAAGACTGGAAGCTCTACAAAGATATTCTTAAGGACTATGGCTGCCATACCTACGTGGTGTACTGTACGGAGGACATCGATCATCGTGTTGAAGACATCACCAGATGTAATAACGGTGCCATAGAAGCAAGCAACTATTCATCAGAGAATAAACTCCTAAGCGTATCCAACTCACACCTGGAATCCAACGCCTAATTGCTGAAAGAAACAGGACCCGAAGACTATGGCAACGCTGTCGTGAACCTTGGCTCAAAACCAAGTACAACAGGCTAGTGCGAAGAGTCCAACAAGAGATAAAAGAGCTTTGCGACTCTAGATCGAATGACAAACTCAAAAGCTTGTCGGCTCGCGACAATTCCATTTGGCGTATAGTCAGAGCTTTACAGAAGAAGAAGAATAATACGCTACATCCACTCCGTACAGCACAAGGTGACTATGTGCAAACTGATCAGGACAGATGACTATGTGCAAAGGCCCAAGTCATTGCAGATTCACTAGAAATGCAATTTATTACTCCTATTAACAACAATCCCGAGAGCCAAATTATGTCTCAGCGTGTGGAAGATGGTCTTGTCAACTTTGATGAAGTCCCGCAGCTTTTAACGCAGAACAACATCGAGGCCAGAGAGATCGCCACCATCATAAGTAAACTGAAAAAGAAGGCAGCTCCAGGAAGAGACAAGGTGAGCAATAACGTCCTTATGAATCTCCCGAAGAACTTTATTGACTCTCTCACCAATATTATTAGCGACTGCTGGAAATATTCTTACTTCCCTGCATCTTGGAAACAATCTATTGACTTGAGCATCCCCAAGCAGGGATAAAACCCAGCAATTCCCTCGAGCTACCAACCTATTACTCTGCTACCCTCAATGTCTAAAGTTTTGGAGAAAACGATCCTCTTCAGATTCCAAAACCACTGTCTCGCCAATGATCCTCTTCAGATCAGTTTGGCTTTCGTCCCACCCACTCTTGTCACATGCAGATATGGAGGCTCATAGAAGACCTGAGCACCCCCTTGAACCTTTCCAGATATTGCGGAGTGGTATTCCTCGATGTCAGTAAAGCTTTTGACCAAGTGTGGCATTGGGGCCTTGTCTGCAAGATGATTAGACATGGGTTTCCTCCCGATTTGATTTTGATGGTGAAACCCTTTCTCACCAACAGTCCTACCAAGCTAAAGTTGGTGAAAATCTATCCACGCTCCGTGTTTTAAAGGCCAGTGTCCCTCAAGGTTCTGTCTCGGGCCCGTGCTATTTAATTATTTTGTGCATGATTTCCCGAAACCCAAAAATTGTAATGTATGTTTCTATGCTGACGATACTGCCATTATGACATGGGCACACGAGCTAGCTCACGTTATCACTGTCTACAGCATGCCCTGAAGACGTTCGAAGACTGGTTTAACTGGTGGAAGCTGAACCTTAATGTCGGAAAGTGCAAGGCTATGTACTTCAACAGAAAGTTCAAGCGTCCCCCAGAGTCTCTTATTCTATTCAATAAGAAACTGGACTGGATAGACAACTGCAAATATCTTGGTGTTATCATCGACTCAAGACTATCGTGGAATCGTCACGTGACCCACGCTCTGAACAAAGTGAAGAGGGCTAAATACAGTCTCATAGCTCTCCTGGGCCACAGCAGCACCCTCAGCATCGGCGATAAGTTACTTCTGTACAAGGCGATTATTCGGACCATACTCCTCTCTGGCATGCCTGCGTGGGCAACTATCTGTAGAAGCAGATGGAGCGAGCTACAGTCATTCAAGAACGTAACTCTGAGGACCATTGCCCAGCTTGACAGAAGGACTGTGAAAAACCAATCCATCCATTCAGATTTAAACATGGTCCACAACGGAAAGTTTATCAGGACCTCCTTTTGATTATGGTGCAGAAGATGAAGATTCACCACAATGACCTAGTGAATGGAATACTGAAGAACTCAATGGATATGAAGTGGTATTTGAAGTATCGAAAACCGAGGCACATTCTTGACATCAACTTTGAAGACACCAGCAACGTTTCTTTCCCGGACTACTGGAAGATGTGATAATCTTCTTTTTTGTTGTTCTTTTTATTTCGTTTGTATTTTGTTTCTGGCAATCGTCAATCTTATATTCTTTTTTGTATAATATGGAAGATCTCTTGGGTTGGTTATGCTTCTTGACTACCTCAGTGTATTTCATTTGGAATTTATTCTGGTTCGATGAGCTGTTTTAAAGCGTTGCTTTCGTCCCATCTGAAGAAATGTACACTTCTTGTTCGATTGTTGGTACTCTTTTCATAACTTAGGGATAATTCGCTAATATTCTTATTGCTGTTAGAGAATTATCCTTTTTGTTTTGATAAAGGATAGTCTCTATCCGAAACGTCAGCTTTTTATTTTTTTTTTTATTTTGATTTTATTTATTATTTATTAATTATTTTGTTAATTATTATTTAATTTCTATTTTTATTTAATAACTATTATTTATTGTATTCCAGGGTTTTTGTGTCTCTACCTTTTCTCTTATAAATATCCATTCATTATTCCAAATAACTATTCTCATTAATTGCTTAGAAAGAGATGGAAATTATATTTTACTTAATGAACCCCATAAAAGAAGATTTCGATTGATAATTGTTCTGTGCCCAGTCGTCAGAATTTTATCAGAATTGTAAATTACAGATTAAGAAACGTAATGTACGAAGAGTTGCTTCTCTGAATAAAGATGATTATTTAGGACTTCGAGTGTCCTTGTTTCGATAAGATAGTTTATTTTTGGAATGCCTAAAAGGTTCAAGAATTACATCTGATTTTTGCCCCTCCCAAGTTTACGTCGTATGAAGAAACAGTTGAGGAGTCAGTCCAACTCTCTCATTTCACGTTAGTGTGATCTGTAACGTTTTGGAGAGGAAATACGACAGAAATTTGGAAACGTCATTTGATATATTACATGCCACATGTTAGCATTGAAAGTTCCAATGAACCAAATGGGTTCCACTAAACCAGGTGCCTTGGAATAAATTGCTACTATCATTAATTTTAAGTTATATTCATTCATGACACATCATTCCAAGTTGTTTGATCTATTACATGCCATATTTTAGCATTAAAAGTTCCACTGAACCATAATGGTTCCACCAACCAGGTGCCTTTGATCCTAATTTGACTACCAATAATTTTACGCAATATTCATTCATGACACATCATTCCAAGTTGTTTGATATATTACATGCCACATCTTAGCATTGGAAGTTCCAACGAACCATAATGGTTCCACTAAACCAGGGTCCTTGAAACCAATTACGACTAATTTGGGTGTCATTAATTTTACGTTATATTTATTCATGATACATCATTCCTAGTCGTTTGATATATTGAATGCCATATCTTAAAATTAACTTTACGGACCATAATGATATCATTAAACCACGCACCTTTGAAAAAATTTAAATTATCATTAACTTTGCGTTGTATTGACGATTACACATCATTCCAAAATAACATGCGATATCTTAGCAATGAAAGTTCCAATGAACCATAATGTTTCCACTAAAGCAGGCGCCTTTGATCCTATTTCGACAATCAATAATTTGACGATATATTGATTCATGGCATATCATTCCAAGTTGTTTGATATATAACACGCCATCTCGTAGCATTGAAAGATCCAATGGACCATAATGGTTCCACTAAAACAAGTGCCTTTGATCCTAATTCGACTGTCATGAATTTTGCGTTATATTAATTTATGACACATCATTCTAAGATATTTGGTATATTACATGCAATATTATAGCATTGAAAGTTCCAATGGATCATAATGATACCACTAAACAACGTACCAGTGAACCAAATTAGATTATAATTACTTTACGCTATATTAATTCATGAAACATCATTCCAAGTTGTTGGTATGTTACATGCCATATATTAGCACTGAAAGTTCCAAGTACCATAATGGTACAATGGAATCAAGCCAAAACTGTAGACACAACTATAGAAAGAAAAATAACTCCGAAAGCACTATTCCACATAATAAATTTTAATGACTCAGATGTACATTTCGGAAACGAAGTTTCCATCATCAGACTCACTGTTGATGGAAACTTCGTTTCCGAAATGTACATCTGAGTCATTCAAATTTATTATGTGGAATAGTGTTTTCGGAGTTATTTTTCTTTCTACCAGAATGGTTCACTTAAACCAGGTACCTTCGAACCAATTTTGACTATCATTAATTTTACGTTGTATTCATTACACATCATTCCAAGATGTTTGATATATCAAATAGAGGGTGAGTCAAAAGTCGCAGTACACCCAGTTTTTTCGAAAACCTTGCAGGAATTGGGGAAATCTGAATATTCCAGTAAGATATGAGTGAGGTGGTCTATCTTTCACGGTATGTACCGAACATGGCCGCCATCTTGAAATCGGCCATCTTGAATCTAAGTCAATTTTTTAAATGGAAAAAGGATCGTGTGATATGTCAAATGACATCAGCATTGTCTGACAATTTCATTCCTTAGTACTGCGATTTTTGACGCACCCTGTATGATACCTTAGTATTAGAAGTTTCCAATGGACCATTATTATACCATTAAACCACGTACCTTTGAACAAATTTGAATTATCATTACCTTCACGTTGTATTCAACTTTACACATCATTCCAAGTTGTTTGATATATAGCATTCCATATCTTAGCATTGAAAGTTCCACTGAACCATAATGGTTCCACTAAACCAGGCGCGTTTTATCCTATTTCGACTATCAATAATTTTATGTTATATTCATTCATCATACGTCATTCCAAATTGTTTGAAACATAACATGCCATATCTTAGCATTGAAAGTTCCAGTGAACCATAATGGTTCATCTAAACCAGGTGCCTTCGAATAAATTTCGACTATCATTAATTCTACGTTGTATTCATCATTATACAGGGTCTTTATAATTAAAGTTCCAGTTTGACATGGCCATAAAAAAAACTACTGGACCAAAAGCTATAATTATTATAATAATACTTGGTAATATTATACAAGAGGGCATGGGAAGTTCGTACCCAGTAAAAAAAATTAGTTCAAAAGGTCACCACCAGCATGGAATGGCGCTCTGTGCAATATTCGTATACGAAATTAGACACGAAGACACAGGTGTAACCTGCTTTCAGTAAATGGTGGAGGCCACATTCAACATGTAACTAGTTTTAGTAAAGATTAAAGACTTGTTAACCTGTGTCTTCCATGCTGGTGGTCACCTTTTGAACTAATTTTTCTTTGCTACGTGTGAACTTCCCATGCCCTCTTGTGAAATATTACCAAGTATTATAGCTTTTGGTCCAGTAGTTTTTTTTATGGCCATGTCAAAATGGAACTTTAATTATAAAGACCCTGTACATCATTTCAAGCTATTTGATGTATTCCATGCAATATTTTAGCATAGAAAGTTCCAATGGAATGTGATGATACCATTAAACCACGTACCATTGAACCAATATGGATTATCATTACTTTACGTTATATTCTCTCATGACACATCATTCCAAGTTGTTTGACATATTACAAGCCATATTTTAACACTGAAAATTCCAGTGAACCATAATGGTTCCACTAAACCAGGTACCTTTAAACCAATTTCGACTATCAATAATTTTAGTTTATATTCATCCATTGCACATCATTGATATACAGGGTGTCCAAAAAGTCTGGTAATATGACAGATATAAAGGAAACTAAGCATTGTGCGAAAAAATCTTCATTATCAAAAGTGAATTATTTCGTGGGGGAATTCATTGGCAAAAAAATCTTGTGAAATCTTTAATAGACTTCCTGTTTTTAATAGTATATTCAGATTATAAACAATATTCGAAAAATGTTTTATTCTTTGTGTTTTTAAAATTGATCCAATTATTTAGGAGATAGAGGCCCTGAAAGTGTGGATCTTTAAATGTTTTGAACGCAATTTTATTGATGAAAACAAAGAAATAGAGAGTGGTTCTTATAAACATTCCTATTCTAAGTTTTCAATATACGCTCACAGATTCTGCCTCCATGAGACTGCTTCCCTCAAGATGTTGCTTGTGCACTAAAAAATTTTGAATTTCTGAAACTATGACTTTGAATTTTGAATATTTGAAACATTACTTTTAAAATGCTCCCAATAGATGGCAACACAAAATTGAAACTAAAACCATGCATGAAAAATTGTTTTAAAAAATGCTGCCATATAAATATTGATTTTTATTGAATCTTATCGAATTTTTTTTGAGAAATGTCAGGAAGACAGCGCTCTACCTCTTCCTTTTGAAGGTCATGTGTGCACAATTTCATCAAGATTGGAATAAAACTGTACATTTGTATAAGAGACAAACATATATACATACACCCATTTTTATATACCGGATAACCCAAAAGCGTGTTACATTTCTTCATGAAACTAATAATTGTTTTGCCTGATGAACAGTTGGATTGGAAGGCATGAGTGGCCAGCCAGGTCACCTGATCTGATACCATTGGATTTCTAGCTTTGGGGATTTGTAAAGGAAATGTTGTATCGCGAAAAATGCGGAACTCTGGTAGAGCTGGAGCAGAAGATTAACGATGCAATTTCCGCCATACAATAGTCTTTTAATCCCCTGGTCTGTGCACAGCATTGTTTTAGTCCAACAATTGGATTGCTGTATTTACTGAAAAGTCGTTTTTTGCCCCCTCTCTTGAATGAATTTGGCTAAAGCTCAAACATAACAATGCATTTTAACGATCGCACAACGTAACAAAACTGTCAGGTAATGTTACGTTTTGTTGCTGAACACGTAATAGTGACCATGTTCGTATCAAGTAGGCAGTGACCATGTATATCTATAGACTGTGATGCTAACTCCTCCTGCTCCATGCCCGTTTCCATAGTGACGAGCAACAATAGAACCTTCATTGTTTCCAACAAATGAAAAAACACTGATTGTTAAACTCCAAACATTCTTTTTCGTAGTCTACGGTTCAAAAATATATTGTCATCATAGATTTAACTATATACATCTACTAGCAAGGTCACCCAACGTTGCCCTGGATACTTACAATTATAAGGAAAAAGAACAAACTCAACAAGTTAAATAATATCTCAAATTGGTTTTCATTAATTCTACAATTTTCTGCTGTAGATGAAGCTCCCGTTGTTCAGGTGTTTCCACCCGGATAAAATTTTGTCTTCTCTCAGCAATACTTATTCTTTTTTTCAGTGGCATTTCGATGGATATCAATTAACATTCCAATACAGCGTGCTTGCTGATTTCAAGAGTCGAGTTGATGTATGCTTTCTTATCAGTTATGTCGTAAACTGTCACGTGAGAACATTTGTTCAACAGCTTCAAAACACACTGTTCAAGGGTTCCAAACACACCAATTGTCTGAACATGTGTTAGACCAGGCACGCACTGAGGTGGTAAGCAAGTTGAGTATGAGTAGCGTTGTGAGTGACTTGGTGGTTAAATGGCAAGTGGAATTTTTAAACCTATTTAAACAAATGCGAACGCGCACATCAAGGTGGAGTGGCGGTGGTGAAGTGGAGTGGAAGTGGCGTGGCGCCCGTCTGGTGCCTCTCGTCTCTGACAGGCTTAAGTTTCGAGTGGCATGCCACTTCGCTGCCACTTGCTAGTACACATTCAAGTAGGCAGAATGCAAACCAGCAGTGTTGTTATGAGAAATTCGTGTTTTTCTTTTGAAGCACAAGACATAGTATTTCAAGTAATTTGCACAATATTACTGTCACGGAAATCGAAGCTGGGTTCGGATTCCAGTGACTCTCGCAGGTGCTTTCATAGCCGTACCTTCTACCGTTCGGAGAAGGGGACAGAGCAGCGCAAAATATGTCGTCATCACAATCCGGACGCAAGAACCAATGAGAGCCATGGAGGCGGAGCGAGAGAGAGGCGGGATAATTGGAAACCTCAAAGCAGAGACAGTCGAAGAAGGAGACTGCCCAATTCATCATTTTTTGTGTAACCACTTCCTGTTTTAGAGCTTAGACAACATTATCCAGGTGGCGCTTTTAAGTTTCGAATTTACAGTTTTGTTTCGATTTAAACCAGAGACTGTTTCTTCGACTGTCTCTGATTTAAACGCTGCCTGAAAATGAGAGATGGCCGACAGCATTCTCGCCACTATTTTGATATGTGCTTAGTTTGCTCTCCTCTACTCTAAACAATCCTAAAAGGGTAGTAAATTTTGTGCGGCAAAATATTGTAACAATCGTTATGGTGAAAAGGAACTTTCTTTTTTTGGATATCCATTAGAGGAAGACAGGTCAGTGAGAATTAATTTTTTTAAATAACATAAGCACAGATTGAGTAGCCTTCCCTAATTTTCTCAGATGATATTGGCCAGTCCTGTCGCATTCATGCTCTAATTTTATTAGCGAGTGATCTCTACGTAATAAGTAAATGATTTACCATATTCTTTAGAAATTAATTGTTTGAGAATTTCAGGCGGAAAAAAATCACGTAAGTCCTGTGATGGTGAATATAGGTAAAAAATGGCCATATAGACATTAATGCAAATGATAAAGAGAAATATGCTATATAAATAACGCAAATAAATTCAGAGCATGAATTAGACATCATCCGAGAACATTAGGAAACGAATCTCTGGAATTTTTACTCATTCTTTGTTTATGTGATTTTAAAAAAATTAATTCTCACTCACCTTTCTTCCTATAATGGAAATCCAAAAAAAGAAAGTTCCTTTTCACCATTAATTGTATAAAAATATATAAATAAATAAAATTAATAAATATACAGAATATAAAGATGCAGTAAAATAAACGAAGTGGATGGAAGCAACTGGAAAAGGTACACGTCACTTAATAATAGCTGTTATACGTCAGATAATAACAACCCCTTAAGTTTGAGCAACATTTTCCAGAGGGAGCCACCAATAAAAACGGTTACAGATTTTAGTATGGGAAAAGTGAAAATTGTCCAGTCTCATTATCTTAACAGTCTCTGCCTCAAAGAGACGAGAAAGGAAAAAGGGGAGAGCATACAGAGGAGTCCGAGGAGAAAGGTTGGGCCCGGAGTTCGGCATGCATAGACAGAGGCGTCGAGCTGTGTTCTGTTACAAGCCGGCGGGATGCCAGAGGCCTCGGCAACGGAGTTAGCGGAGAGGCGACGCGGGAAAATGGCATCGTCGAAGCGGCAGTGAAAGTGCCCTGCAGAGAAGCTCCGTGGACGAGGAATTCGACTTCACGACTGCGAGAGAGAAACTGCGCAGTCACCCGTGCGAATTCGAGCGGTTGGGAAGCCCCGAGTGTCATTGCGAAAACGATAGCGTCCTATCCCACATTCCTCGTGAGTACTGTATGTTTAGTTCAAAATAATGCTCGAGCCATAAGTTCGTTATTCCACGATTTCTACCGCCGTGATTTGAGCGAAGGTATGGAAGTGGAATGTTCATGGCCGGCTGGAATGGCCGCTTACATAGAGAACTGTTATGGATTTTCTTATGTGCGTCGTAGTCCTGCGAGGGGCTCGGCACATTCGTAGTTATCCTGTCATTGCTGTAATTGGGTGGTTAATTGTAGTGGGCGTATTTCTTAAGTCATAGCCTAGTTAATTTATACTTTTTCTGTGCGTGGTTTTCAGTTCCTGTGCGACCGACATTTGTATTAGCACATGGTAGTGTATTAGGCTAAGAACATTTCCCGAACATTGACTTTAATTAGTCCACGTTGTGCGTTGGATTGTGGATAGCTAATTGTGTGAGTGATGTTAGTTAGCTCTATGTTTTTACGGACGCCAATGGGTCTCCGTTTCAGTTCACGGACTTTTTCATTGGACTTTCAGAATGATAAACTCTGAACGCGTACTCTCGTGACTATTGCTATAATTGATATTTATACACATAGTTACTGGTCGCCATTAGTATTTACTTTGTGTCGCTTAAGCAAAACGGCGCTCTACTTGGAACTATAGTGATAAGCTTATTTTAGTGTTTAAGCCTCTGTATCATTTTGTCACTTAGCGTTAAGTTAGAGTTTGTTGTTGAATTATGTTTTGGATTGGAATTGAAGCGAGCCAGGCTTCATTGTTAGAGGTGATTCCTTTATGTACTAAGTTAATGAGCTTAAACGCTTGCTAGTTAAGTGACCTTGTTTTGATGCAAGATTTGTAATTGATTTTCAATTGAATGTAGTAACGAGTTGTTACTTCTTGGATTCTATATATATGGTTTGTTTTATCTTGCTTATTGTTAACGTATGTTTAGACATTAAGCGAATGTGTTATCTTTACTTTTAAATGGAAATTATTTTAATTAAGGGTTTAGGTGATGAATCTGCATTTGTCCTTAATTACTTTCCTAGGTTTTATTAAATAAATGTTTAATTTATATTACATCCTTCCCTTGTCACGTGACCTTATTGTTCCACTGCGCCAGCTATAATAGCCTCTGCGATTTACACGTTACAATTACTTTCTTCATTCGGTAAAAAAAGTTTGAATTTATCGTCGTCAAAATTTAAATCATATCTTTATACGTTGTATATTCCATATTTTGTGTGAATCCAAGGACGCTTTTTTCTGCCATGATTTTGTGTATTCATATTAGCAAGCTGCAGAAATAGAGCATCTTCATCTTCTGAGGACGACATACTAAGTGGCAAGTCGGTGGCACGATATAATACTTGCCTCTTCAGTACATGTTAAACTACTTTGACACAATTTCGCCACCACTCCACTCCCATACCACATTGTTGCCATACACCACTTCTTAACCACGCAACTGCCGCGCCATTGCCACGCCAATGCCATGCCACATCAGTGCGGGCCTTGCCTTAGGGAAATGAAGGGAGACACGTGTATCTCTTCGAGAGAGACTGCCTATCTGTATCGTGATTTTATACTAATTTTCTGATAATTGTTAATAATTCTATGTTCTATTGCCAAAACATCAGAACATTTTTTCATTGCATTATCTTGAAAATATTGTTGCATGATTACTACATTGATTTCCAGTGCTGATGCGGAAATATATGGCAACAAGTTCGAAGAAAAACTTTTCTTGGGCAGCAGTGGATGTACATGATCCTTGTGTCTGTGTGCTCTGCAATCACAACAATCTCTTTGAGTTATTCATTTCTTGGTAACCTGTTGTTGCAATAACACACCGCTCTCGATGCCTTGAAGCAAAACTTGGCTATTCATCACTTTGTATGGTCTAACAGTCCTCGTTTCTTCAGTTGACACGATCACCACTTGCTCAGAACTTGCTTGCCAAAGCAGTGTGCTGGCGAAGAGACTGCTTCCTCTGTTATCTTTCCAGTCTCTCTTAATAGTCTGCTATTTCTCCATTATCTCCAGTTGTAGGTAAACAAAACAATCTCAAGAAATCAAATCTTAGCTGTAAATTCGTTTTCAGTAATTCTACAATTTCCTCCATTCCATCTTATTGAAAATATTGTTGCATCATCAACATATCGGTTTTCATGACAACAATATTTCCCCACTTGATGTGGAAATACACCGAGTGAGCATATTATTATGACCACCTGACATGTGGTCCGGGCAAATGCGCGGGCCGGACCAATATAAAAAGGGAAGCTGAGTGTCGTCTACAACAGTAGACGTGTTCCATTCTTCGACTATGGGTAAACTACGCAATTTGACAGCCTTCGAACGCGGGATGACTGTAGGTGCTCGGAGCTATGGAGCGAGTATCAGCGAAACAGCAGCATTTGTGGGGTGCTCAAGAGCGGCCGTTGTTAAAGTATTTAAAGACGGGACGGTTAGCCGGAAGACGGGGTCTGAACGTTCGCCTTGTGGCCGCCTGCAGATGGTTGATGATCAGACAGAACTGAGACTGTCATGACTGGTAAAGGATAAGAGAAGGGCAACGGTGCATCAAATCACTGCTGACCTCAATCAGGGATCCTCCAAAATGGTCTCTGAATGCACTGTCTGCCGCACACTGCATCGTATGGGATATGGAAGCCGATGACCTGTCCGCACACCTTTGCTGTCTACAGCCAACAAGCGGGAACGACTCCAATTCACTCAGGAGCACAAGGACTGGAATATCGAGCAGTGGATACAAATCATTTGGTCTGATGAGTCATGATTCCAGTTACATCATGCAAAGTGGCCGCGTGAGAATCTAGCAGAAACAGCACGAAAGCATGCATGAGTACAACCCTTCAGGCCGTGCGGGCAGTGTTATGGTCTGGAAATGTTTTCCTGGCATGCATTGGGTCCGTTAATACGTGTTGAACAACGTTTGGATGGCGCAGCATACCTCCGTGTTGTCGCCGATCAAGTCCACCCTGTCATGTTGATGGCGTACCCTAATGGAGATTGCTATTTCAAGCAAGACAATGCGCCATGCCACAGAGCTTGTATTGTGCAGGAGTGGTTCCAGGAACATGAGGGGGACTTTACCTTACTTCGGTGGTCCCCACAATTTCCAGATCTCTCTCCAATTGAGCATTTATGGGACGAAGGCGAACGAACCATCAGACGGCTGGATCCACCACCGTTCAATCTAGCACAACTAGACAGTGCTATCCATCAGGAATGGTGTCACCACCTTCCACCATCTCCAGTTAGTGCTCGTTTGTAATGAATTTCAAGAAAAGTTGAGTTCTGAGAATTATCATTTCTATGAACAGCCCAAACAACAGGAATACTATGCATTGTTACAAATTGAACATTATTTATAAAGCACAACTTTGCCCTCCATTGTTGGTCATGAGATATGCAGGGTCGGGACACATTAATATGATCAGCTGCTATTATCCGGAATATCCTCTTTGGCGGCAAGCACAGCAGCTAGTCGACGGCGCAGAGAGTAAATAAGTCCTCGGAAGGTGGTTGCAGGTATCTGGGACCATTCAGCGATCATTGCATCCCGTAATTCGATCACCGTGCGTGGTGGAGGGTCCAGCTTGCGGACATGGCGATCGAGATGGTCCCACAAATGTTCAATGGGTTTGAGGTCCGGGGAGTTTGGTGGCCATGGGAGTAACTTGAATTCATCCTCATGCTCCTCATACCAGTCGCGGACAGTTTTGGCAGTATGGCAGGGAGCATTGTCCTGTTGAAAGGTACCGTCACTCTTAGGAAACACTGTCGACATGAAGGGGTGCACCTGGTCTGCGATAATCGTCAGGTAACGAAGAGCATTCAGTGTACCCTCCAGCGGTGTCAGTGGACTCCGACCACACTATGAAAACATCACCCAAACAGTCACACCTCCCCCACCAGCCAGTCGTCTGCCAATAATGGTGTCGGGATGCCTGTTTTCAGATGCTTCGCAGCGAATTCTCCATTGTCCGTCCACTCTGTTCACCAGAAATGGCGACTCGTCAGAGAAAGCAACCCTTTGCCACTTGGCCGAGGTCCAATGGCGATAGTCCATTGTGAATTGGAGGCGTTTTCGGCGATGCACAGGCGTCAACATGCTATTATCATACGCCTGCTCTGGAGCCCCACAATTACCTCTTCGGTTGCTCAAAACTGTCTGGTTCGTCCAGTCGCGGTACACCATCACAACGGCATCACAAACGTGTCCTTTTCTAAAACGCTGCCCTCCTTGGCCCGATAGCCAATGATCATCCCCTTTTGGAGGTCCGACAGGTCACTTGCTCTGCCCATGATAGCAACAATTGCTGGGTTAACGGATGCTACTACACGTCTGCTTTGTCAGATTTTAATGATATGCAATGACTTTTCATCTGCCTACCATGGGACGTTCCAACATGTTCGAGGACAGGTGGTCATATTAATGTGTCCCGACCCTGTATTTTGTTGGTCCGTACATAGTGTTTGTGAATTGCATGCCATGTTTGATACCTATTATTGCACAAACTTTGCCTTGCATTGTTGGTCATGAGATACTTTCTAAATAATATGCACTACCATCTTCATGAATATGGATATATTATCGAAAATTATTATTATTATGAAACGTGAGGTAGATAGTGACCTTCCTCATGCTTTAAAGATATACTGTGCAATATTTCATCATGATCAGAATAAAATTGTAGATTTGTATTAAATGCAAACAAACCCACAGACAAACATCTTTCTATATATACTAGCAGAGAACCCGGCATTTTCCGGGATAATTGCACTGGTTGATAAACAGAACAACCTCAAAAAATTAAATTATAATTCCAAATTGGTTAAATAATAACTCAATCAATACAACACAGAGAAAAGAGACTATCCAGGAAGTCCAGGTGATATACCGATTTGATATAAACAGGAATTCCACAGATTTAAAATTCTTGATATACTTCGTCACTAGTGGGGGAACATTGATCAAGCTTTTTTTCCGCCCTCGATGTAGAAGCTCGTATACCCTCTTGCTCTATTCGAAACTCCCGTTATTCAGATGTTTCCAATGCGTGTATAGCTTTATATGGTTTATCTGCAGAGTTTCTCTGACCAATACTCGTTCTTTCTCTTTCCTTTCCACAAACAAATTTTTGCCAATCGTCTGGATGTTTGATAGGGAGCTCAAAGGAGACACGCGTGACTCCTTTGCCTCATGAATAGATGCTGCCTTATTTATGTCCTGAAACTGCATTATTAATTTATGCTCAATATTAATATACTTCTTGGAAACGAATGTTCAATCATCGCATTATCAGAATCTCAGTTTCCCAAATATTCACATTCACACAGAATATAGTCAAAATGTATTTATATGAAATGTTTTGATCTGCTGTGCTACTAAATAAGCTTCATGATAACCCGGTGTAGCTCGGAGTCTTTTTTCTTTTTGGATTATATTTTGCAATAACTTTAAAATAAACACATGAAAGCGCTTAAAATTATTACATTAAAATTTATAATGAAAATTCGAGTTTTTTTTTTAAATACTAACAATTGATGGACCTCGCCATGTATGCCGTACCTGGCCTAAATAATTTCTTGGTTAAATAATCATACATTAGATGTATACTTGGTGTTATTGATATTTCCACTCTGTTCTCGATGTCTTGAAGCAAAACATGGTCATTGATCACTTTGCGTAGTCCAGCGGTCGCCAATTCTTCTAATGATATATTTACCATTTGCTCAATATAGCACGGAGCTAAGGGATTGCTTCCCTGGTCGTCTTTCCACTCTTTCTCCATAGTCTGTTCACTCTCCATTATCTCCAGTTACTGATCATTTTTTTAAGATTTTCAAGAAATTGTTAAGCTCTAAAAACTCTCAATTCTAAGAAAAGCCAGAATAACAGAAATTCCATGCACTTTTACAAATTGAACGTTATTTATAATGCAAAACTTTGATTTGCATAGTTGGTCATGAGATATTTCTTATTAATATGCCCTGCCATCATTATGAATATCGATTTACTGTCGATAATTATTTTTTCGAAATCTGAGGTAGACACTGACCTTCCTCATGCTTTAAAGGCCAAGTATGCAAATTTCATGAAGACCGGAATAAACTGTTGATTTTATAAGAAACATCACCACAAACCTATAAACCACAAACAAATATACTTCCTTATATATATATATAGATAGACTAGCCGGGGTTTTCTGGGATAATTATACGTGTATGTAAGCAGAACAATCTCAAGAAATTAAATTATAACTCCATTTTGGTTAAATTATAACCCAATCAGTACAACACAGAGCGAAGGGGCTATCCGTTCTAAGAAAAATCCGAAAGACAGGAATTCTAGGTTATATAACGCACTTAATTTACCTGTTGTTGATTTGCTCGAGATTAATGATATCCATCTTCACCACCGGGAAACATCACTGGATATTTTAGACACAGCCCTCTTGACGTAGAAGCTGTTATAACCTCTTGCTCTATTCGAAACTCCCATTGTTCAGATGTTTCCAATTCCAGTTGAGATGTTTCTGTTTTAGCTGCAGAGTTTGTCTAAACAATGCTCGTTCTTTCACGTGCACACAGAATATAGTCAAAGTGTATTTCTATGAAATGTTTGGATCGGAACAATCTCAAGAAGTTAAATTCTAACTCCAAATTGGTTATATAATAACTAAATTAATACAACACCGAGCGAATGGACTATCCATTCAAAGAAAAAAGATCGTATACCCAAGTAGTCACACGTTTCCCCCCTTGAGCTCCCTATCCAACATCCCCCAACTTTTTTTACCCTTGACGTAGAAGCTCTATACACTCTTGCTCTATTCAAAACAGTCGTTGTTCAACATCTCAGTTTCGAAAATATTCACATGCTCACAGAATATAGTCAAAATGTTTTCATCTGCTATGTTACCAAATAAGCCAGGTGATAACCCGGCGTGGCTCAGACTCTTTATTTTTGATTAATTTTAACAATATCTTAAAAATAGATCATGAAAACGTTTAGAATTAATACAGTAAAAATCAATAATGAAAAATACTTTGCAGAAACGTTTCCTTGTATAATTGCACAAACTTTTCCTTGTATTGTTGGTGATGAGATATACATTGTTGAACCGTGCAAAGTGTTTATGAATTGCGTGTTGATACCATTGTTGTTACCTATTTTTGCACACACATTGCCTTGCATTATTGGTCATGCGATCCTCTTATTAATATGCACTGCCATAATCATGATTATCACTTTATATCGATATAATAAAATTCTAGATTTGCATAAAAAAAAACCCACAAACCCACAAACAAACATTCTTCTTTATATACGGAGTACAAATATACAGTTTTTTCCGATCTTGATAAAATTTTGTATACTTGACCTTCATAGCATGAGGAAGGTCACTGTCTACCTCAGATTTCGTAAAAATTATAAATAAGGATTTATTATTGATATTCATAATGATGGCATGGGAAACAACGCAAGGCAAAGTTTGTGCTATATAAAGAAGGTTCAATTTGTAAAGATGCATGGAATTCCTGTTATTCAGGCTTTTCTTAGAATTGAGAGTTCTTAGTACACAACAATTTCTATTAAATATTTAAAATGATCTGTAACTGGAGATAAGGGAAAGTGAGCAGACTATTGAGAAAGAGTGGAAAGACGACAGAGGAAGCAGCCCTTTAGCTCTGTTTTGAATTGAGCAAATGGTGAGAATGTCAATAGAAGAATCGGCGACCGCTAGACTACATAAAGTGATGAATGGCCAAGTTTTGCTTGAAGACATCGAGAACAGAGTGGGAATTGCAACAACATCAAGATTATGTAACTAAGAGCTTATTTAGGCTGGCTGTGGCATACATGGAGAGGTCCATCCGTTGTGAGCATTTAAAAAATTTTTTTGTTGAATTTCATTATGAATTTTTACTGTATTAATTCTAATCGCTTTCATGTGTTTATTTTTAAGATATTGCAAAATTTAATGAAAAAAACAAAGAGCCCCAGCCACGCCGGGGTTATCACAAAGCTTATTTGGTAGCACAGCAGATCCAAACATTTCATAAAAATACATTTTGACTATATTCTGTGTGAATGCGAATGTTTTGAAAACTGAGATGCTGAGAACTCGATGATTGAACGTTCTTTTCCAAAAATTATTAATTATGATGCAGCGACAGGACATAAATATTGCAGCATCTATTGAGGAAGCAAGTTTGTCACACGTCCAGGACTGGCAAATTTTATGTACGAGGGGAGATCAAAAAGTAAGTTGCACTTACACGGTATGGCCATTTATTACACCACCTATAGAAAATTCAACACGGCTAGCAGCATACAATGTAGGTTCACTTTTCCACATAGTCCCCAAGAGACTCTAAACATTTATCCGAACGATCAACCAACTTTTCGATTCCGGATGCATAGAAATTTCCTCCAGCGTTTTGTAAACACACGGTGACAGCCGCATTCGCCTCCTCATCGTTTCGAAATTGTTGTCCACGGAGTTAGTGCAACTTACTCGCTAATGATCGCATCCACATGGTCAACATTTGCAATGGCATGGGACGTTGCGGGCCTGCCTACGCGATCTTCGTCTGTGATATCCGTGCATCCTGTTTGAAATTCTTGACACCACTTTACAATTCCTTGCCGGGAAATTGCACGCTCTCCGCATACAGCAGTGATTTCACGATGAATGTCTGTGCAATTCACCCGTTTGGCCCATAGAAATTGGATTGCTGCTCCCACCTCAAGGTTGGAGTGAACATCCAGTTGATGCGCCAATGCTTTTAGCCCGCTAGTCACACAAAACACGACGGGAGACCACAGCAACCATCCTATCCGACGTCTGCGCAGTTAATGTCCCTTTCTCCGCTTTGCCCAAGATTGCGACAACACAGCGTGCTCCTGCGGCGAGTTAGTGCAACTTACTTTTTTATCTCCCCTCGTATCTGGAAAGGAAAGAGAAAGAACGAGTATTGGCCAGAGAAACTCTGCAGCTAAAACAGAAGATGTTCCCCGGTGGAGAAGATGGATATCATTTTAATCAAGTCCAAAAGGAGTTAAATAAAGTTCCGTTATATCACCTAGAATTCCTGTTTGTTTTTTTATTTTTCTTAGAATGGTAGTTGCATTGATTAAGTTATTATTTAACCAATTTGGAGTTATTTTTTAACTTCTTTAGTTTGTTATGTTTACCTAAAAGTGTAATTATCCCGGGCAATGCTGGGTCCTCTGCTTGTGTATATACAAGCAGAGGACCCAGCATTGTATATATACACTGATTGGAAGAAAGTAATTAGACACTTTCGAGTTTAGACGTTTTGTCGAAAATCTAGAAAAATAGTTGACGAATTGTCCTGAAATTTCAGGGGTATTAGAAGGATGTTACACCTCATATATTTCAGCGAAGGTTTTCTCCTGAAGGCAAATAGGGGACCAGCAAAGAAGTGAACCAAAAAAATAATGTTTGGAATCACCCTGTAAAAAATAATTCTTGAAATGCATTGTTGCTGTAGCATATGCTTAACAGGTTTGTTTTACTTTTCTGTGTTCATTTGTTTGAGAATAGCACGTATATTCATGGATATATAAAGGTTTCTTTAAAAATGTCGAAATGTTTTCGTAACTTTTTGTTTATAACACGCAGGATTTTCAACCCAATGCAATGCCATTTACAGGAAACTTGACAAACTACAGTACAGACAACACCCTGCAATCAGAATAGAAAAATATTTTATGAAATATGAGCATTTTTACTAAATAATGTTTAACTGCGCACGCTCATGCGTTACGAAATTGTCTTTTGCATAATTTATTAGCCAAATGTATAGAGCTACTCTTACAAAAAGCCCAAGCATATATCATGAAAATTGAGAAGATATCGCCGATAGAATAAACAAAACGATAAGTGGCTTTGTCCAAACTTTTATTTTTGGATCGGACACCAGTATCAACTTCTTCTCCTTACGCTGAAAGGGGGAGGCCGTGGTTTGGTGGGTTTCACTGAACACAACTTCTGTGAAGTTAAGCTACATCAGGCACGGCTCATCACTGGATGGGTGACCATCCGTGATAGCCAATCTTTACCCCCCTGGTTGCTGTGACCATCATACAGCAGTCGTGAGTCCAGGTCCATCCAGGGATCAACTCGTCAACCATACAGGCCCTGGATGGACGTATTGGATCCAATTAATTAATAAAAAATCAAATAAAAAATAAAAATATCACCATGAATATACGTGCTATTCTCATACAAATGAACACAGAAAAGTAAAACAAGCCTCTTAAGTATATGCTACAGCTACAATGCATTTCAAACATTATTTTTTACAGGGTGATTCCAAACATTATTTTCTAGGTTCACTTCTTTGCTGGTCCCCTATTTGCCTTCGGGAGAAAACCTTCCCTGAAATATATGAAGTGTAATATCCTTTTTACACCCCTGAAATTTCAGGATAATTCGTCAAGTAGTTTTCTAGATATTCAACAAAACGTCTAAAATCGAAAGTGTCTAACTACTTTCTTCCAATCAGTATATACATACCGGGCGTTTCAAAAATGGCCGGTATATTTGAAAAATCAACAAAGACTAAACGGACAGCGATAGAAATACACTGTGTGTTGCAATATGCTTGGGACAACAGTAAATTTTCAGGCAGACAAACTTTCGAAATTAGTTACAATGTTCCACAACAGATGGTGGAAAAAATCTAAACTACGATATTTTCTAAGGAATAAACTATTTTTTCACAGCAAACTTGCAATCTGTGAACAGCACACGCTTACAGCAGAAAGACGACTTACAGAATGGCGAACTCACAGACTGCGTTTTCTTCTATATTATTCAAATCGCCTGCAGCGCCATCTGTTGTTGAAAATTGTAACTACTAATTTCGAAAGTTTGTCTCGCCATCTGTTGTCTGCCTAAAAATTTACTGCTGTCCTAAGCACATTGCAACAAACGGTGTATTTCTATCGTTGCCCGTTTAGTTTTTATTGATTTTTCAAATATACTGGTCATTTTTGAAACACCCAGTATATATATAAGAGTGTTTATGTGTGTGTATATGGGCTGGTGGGTGTGTTTGTTTCTTATAGAATTCAACAGTTTATTCCGATCTTGATGAAATTTTGCATACTTGATCTTCAATGTATGAGGAAGGTCACTGTCTACTTCAGATCCCCATAAAAATAATTATAGAATTATAATTATTAAATGATGTTAGGATATATAAATAAAAGGTATCTCATGACCAAAAATATAAGACAAAGTTGTGTAGCAACAGGCATCAACAATGGTTTCAACACGCACTTTGCAATCACTAAGCACGGACCAACAATATATATCTGATGACCACCAATGCAAAGTTCAATTTGTAAGAATATATAAATTCTGTTGTATGGTCTTTTCTTAGAATTGATAGTTCTTAGTACCTAACATTTTCTAGAAAATTTTTAAAAATGAGCACTAACTGGAGATAATAAAAGAATAAGGAGACTATTGAGAAAGAGTGTAAAGGTGACAGAGGAATGCATCATTATCACCTCATGCTGTATTGTTTTGCCAGCACACTGCTACAACTGAGCAAATGGTCAGTGTGTCAGAAGAAGAAAAAGCAACTGCTACAGTCAACTGTTGACAACGAGAACCCTGATGCGGCCAGTCCATTGATGAAAATGGTTGGGAAAGGAGAGAGAGAAATGGTTTCTTTGTGATGCACTTCACATAAGCGAAGAACAGCCTACGCCCCTCTCTAGTCTGCTCACCCATTTTCATCTATAGACTGGCCGCTTCAGGGGTCTCGTTGTCAATGGTTGACTGTACATCACACAAACTGATTGATGCCCAAGTTTTGCTTTAAGAAACCGATAGCAGAGTGCGACTGTAACAACAGATTAACAAGCACTGGATAACCTCATTGACAGAGTGAGTAGTGGCCTTACAGTATAAAAGATGGACAACAGGTGTTCCGACTAGTTTCGCCATTTATTCCCAGTTTTATCAAGGATACACGACAAGAGGCTTGCAAGCCTTTATATACAGAGGTTTTGGTACAGAGTAACAATGAGCGTGGCGAGAAGAGATACAAATAGGTGGAACCAATACAGAAACAGGAGAAGGTAGCCAATGAACAAAATTATAAGTTACAAAGAGGTACGCATAAATCGCGGACCAAAAAGAAGACATATCTGGTTGTCTAGAAGACAAGGGGATTTACAAAGAAATAATATAAAAAAAATCTATATAAACAGACCAAAGAAGTCCAGAAAATAATATAAAATCTATATAAACAAAGAAATTCAAAAAACAAGATAAAATAAATTAAATTAAATAAATCGAATAAAACATGAGGGAAAATGCAATATAAATAAACGAAATAGATTACAAAATAAATATATTGAATATTATAAGAGATGTGATAACTAGTTGAATATGGCATACAAGTCAAAGTCCATTTGGCAGTTTAGTAGGTCGGGGTTGGATTTCTTACCCCGTGTTCTTAATGCATGCCCGTGTTCTTAATGCATGCATGTGTTCTTAATGCATGCCCGGTGCGTGCAAGATGGTTGGCTTAATGAGATCTATTGTTCTGTTTTCTGTAGGATGCGACATGTTCTTTAAAACATATTGTAAAGTTGCGTGTCGAGAGGCATAGCTCAGGCGGTACAAGCTGGACCGAGAAAATTTGTCAGGAGCACTAGCAGTAGGTGAATTCAGGGCACGAGCAGATGGGGTAGGGGAGCGAAAGGACACGCGGAGGCCAAGGGACAAGAGGAAACCAGAAAGTTGGAAAAACTGGGGGCTTAGATGTAGCAAAGAGACCCACTTTTTGGAAGGGGGTTCCTCTGGGCTGCGCATTATCCACGCCCTTGCCTATATGAACGGTTATTCTACCTCCACCTTCTCCCATATCCTTCAGCGCTGCAGACATGTTCTCCTTAACCCTAGCCAACACCCCCTAAATTACAAGCCTCACAATTGAAATCGAAACTAACAATGACATCATGCACACTGGACCATCGTATCAGTGTGTGAACCCCGTCGCAAATCCAGTGCTTGCTCACGATTGCTTACTCACGTGTTGATTCCGCTTCATTGCAGTTTGCATGGTGCTTGTTTTCTAAATTCAACCGATCTTTAATTTTTAAAGAGTTGCTCAATCAATATATCGTCATGCCTCATCGCTGTTATGTTCCACGATGCAAGGGAAATTACGATGGAGGACCAAAATTTTCGGTTTTCAGCTTCCCTAAAGATCAGAGTCGGTGACAAAAATGGCTAAACTGCATTAAACGAGAAGGTTACACCGTCACTGCTAGTTCAAAAATAAGTATCATGATAGCATATTTTATTTGAAGTAAATATCTCAAAAATAAATATCATATAAAGCATATCTTAAGAGTAATTATTTCGGGATATAGATGAATAATTAAAGCATGTTAATAAAGGATACCGTTGATATAAATGATAATTAAATTTAAAACATGCAATTGCTTCTCAACTTTAGTGTAAACTTTTTAAATAAGTAAAGTAATTTATAATGAAATTGGAATTTGGGTGAAACAATTTTTTAACAATTTTTCTTGGGAAATATTGACTGAGAGAACAACAAGTTTGATAAAATCAGGACTATAGAAAATTCTACAAAAAATTAATCTGAAATTATATTGTTTGAAATAGGTTATGTGTTATTATTATGTGTTACCTTTTCTTTCCTTATTTAAAAAGTTTGCACTAAAGTTGAGAAGCAAATGTATGTTTTAAATTTTATTAAAAACATGTTTTTATTTTTTATTTTATATATAGGTTTGGTTTAGTGATTAAACCTATTTATTAAAAGCAATATAATACACATGATTGCCTTTATTTCTAATCACGTTGTGTTTGTATTTGTATGAAAATATTTCTTCCATGATATGGTTTAGATATTAAATTTGCAGTACTCTGTTTTAGGTTTGTGAAAAGCATTTTATACGAGATGAAGATATTTTACGACATGCAGAAGGTTTTGACAAGACAGGAAAGCTTGATACAGCTCCACTGAAGAATCCCAGGCTAAAAGCAGGAGCATACCCCAAAATACTTCCAGATTGCTCTGTGTATTTATCTCAACGACATCATCAAATAGAGTCTCTCCAAATTCTTAAAGGATTCGTCTTGAAATGCAGAATCTGAAGCAAGCAATTGAAAACAGTGCGGAAACCAAGCAAAAGGAGGATGCAGATAGGATATTCCACAATTTAGATGAACTACGTTGCTGTTTACAAGGAAAAGCCCTTCCAGCAAATATGTCTGTTGTGCAGAAATCCAACATGCTACTTTTTATAGACGTAATGACTGCACCTATCATCTCAAAATGTGTGATGATTAGTGAAAATTTGATGGTTATTGTTTCTATGGAAAATATACTTCTTCAAATATATTTTTCTTTTCCCTTTCAATGTAATGATGTACATTTGTTTTGCGCTTGCCTAATGAGGTTTCAAATGCATGCACTGACTCTATAAATCATGTATCATGGAGTTTAAAGAAGAATTCAGCACAAAATAAGCACATTTTGCTCCCCCCCCCAAAGATTTTATTTTCTATATTAATATTTACCTCAACATTTTCGTCACTAAATCTCTTACCCTCAACGTGAAAGAATTTTATTTTTCATATTTTGCATAGTAATTTGAAATTTCTAGTTTTCAGTTGAAGGTTCAAAATCTAAAGTAAAACATTCTAATTAAATTAGAGCTCTTGTCTGGAGCATTTTGGGTGGCAATTGTCCTAGGTGGCAATGATCCTCGGTGGCAATTGTCCTAGATGGCAATTGTCCTGGGTGGCGATTGTCCTAAGTGGCAATTATCCTAAATGGCAGTTATCTGGGTGGCAGTTGTCCGGGTGGCGGTTTTCCAGGTAGCAATTGTCCAGATACCACATGGGTTCTAGGACAACTGTCCGGGTGTTAATTATCCTCGGTGGCAATTGTCCTAGTTAGCGCTTGTCCTAGGTGGCAATTATCCGGGTGGCAGTTGTCCGGGTGGCAATTGTCTGGATACCGTAGTTTATCAACATCCTTGTCAAATCAGAGTTGTTGGTCAAATTAACAGACCTCTATTTATATTATTGATGCTGTCCATCTCATAAAGTGTTTCAGGAATAACTGGGTAAACCAAAAAAATAGTAACCAGATAATGTATTTCCCAAAATTTACTGATTTTAAAATTATGCAGTCTGCTTCATTTGCAGCATTAAGAACACTTCATAAACGTGACAGTGGTTATTTAGTCAAATATGGATATGTCATTACAGTGAAAGCTTTAATCCCCAATAGCCTAGAAAAACAAAGTGTTAGCTTGGTTTTACAAATAGCTAATCAGCATGTCATTGCAGGGTTACGACAACAGGCTTCTGGAAATGACAACTTTAATGACACGGCAGACTTTTTAGAAATATTTTACAGATTGTGGTGCATAATGAATGTTGGCACTGTTAAAAAGGGATATCATAAACTTGATAAGTACATGGAACCACTATCAAATAATGCAGATGATTCAAAAATGGTTTTCCTTAATAGCTTTCTTTTATGGTTAGATGCTTGGGAGAATTGCAAGCTAACTAGTGGAAAACTCACTTCAGAGACGCAATGCTTTTGCTCATACTACATATGCAATGAGAGAAATTCGTAACACATTGCAATGAAGATTTGGGTTTTCAGTATGTTCTAACAAGATTTCAAACTGATCCATTAGAAAGGAGGTTTGGTCGTTACCGACAACTTGCTGGCTCACGACCATCAAATCCTTGAAATTTAAAATAAACTAAGATTGCAAGGTGTTGCTACAAATTCTTTACAATCCAGTGCTTATGGAAATATTGATGTTAATACTTTGTGGACTCTGAATGTCAGATACCAGAAAAGTTGAAAGAAGATGAATTTAAAATGTTTAAATTACAGTTGACAATGATGATATTGCAAATAGTCAACATGTTTTACCCTTACTTACTTATGTAGCTGGCTACTGCTGCTATACCTACATTAAAAGAAAGAAGTATTGTCACTGTAAAAATTTAATGACAATAGACCAGTCCTTTCATGAAGACGAAAACTTCAGCTACATTGATGAATTTGATAGAGGTAGACTTAAATATCCAATTCCTTAAGTATTAAATTTTGTTTTATTTAACCCTTTTGCTGTGTAATTAAATTTTATTTTCATTTTTGAGAAGACTGAATTATCCACTTTTAGCAGCATAACAAGAAGTTATTTTATACCCTGTTAGATGAATCAGATTTCCGCAGGTAGAGATAATGTAATTTTGTGTGGATATATGCACTTTACGCAGCAAAAGGGTTAATTATGTTTACAATTCAAAAGTTGATTGCAAAGGAAAATGAGCCATCTTTTCTAAAACTTCTAAATCAAAGAGAAGGTGTTTTACAGAAAACATTAGAAAACCTTCTTCAGAGAGAATCGCCACACTATGAATTATATTGTTAAAAATTTACTGTGGAGTTCCACAAACACATTTTTAAAAAATTATTGCAAAGAAAAAAATGATGTTAAAAAGCCAGATGTGAAAAAAAGAAAATTAAGTGGTTTTCAAAAATAAATATCTGTTACATGTATAAATCAGTTAATCTTAAGAAATTGGATTTAAGTAACTAATTTTTAATAATCTTATGACCTCATTTAGCAATTTATCAAGGGACTAATGAAAGTTATAGAAAGACATTTTTATACAGGTTTATAAATTTTTTATTAATTCAATTATAAATTTTTTAAGAATTTTTGTTTAAATAATAGATTTATTAAATTGAAAATTAAATTTGTAATATTGATATGTGTTTTGTTTTTATTTTTGATTTCATAATTGTTGATAAAAGTTTTTATACTAGATTATTAGGAGTAATTTAATAAATGTTTCTTTATACAATTTTAATTTTATAATATTTATAATTTAATATTATTTATTTATTCACAAGGAGTATGTCATCACTATTGTATAAATAAAAAGTTTTTATATTTTAATCTTTTGTTTAAGAATCTCAGGTTATCAGGTATTAAAATTCGTTTATCTTAACATGTCATAAATTTATCTACATGTATGTGTAAATATTTTTATACTAATTTGTATGCAATTTGTGTCTGTATATAAATAAACAAGATTGTTCAAACCCCTCTTCCCTCTGTCAGACATTATTCTAATTATTAAAAAAAAATTAATAAAAAAAATTATTAAAAAATGAATTAAAATATAAACGATATTAAAAGAAATGAAATTTAAAATTAAAATAAATTTAATAAAGAAATATTATTAATTGGTTCCCTTAAAAATTAAATTGCGCCCTATGTTGGGAAACGCTGGTCTGCTTTTATAAGCATCACAAAAGTATAAGACTAATGTCAGTGATGTCAGGATCTTAGTTGTGAGGCTTGTAGTTTAGGGGGTGTTGCCCTAGTCCACGAGACCAACCCCCTTCCAAAAAGAGGGCCTCTTAACTACCCTTATTAATGAAATTGTGAATTTAAGACTGGGAGAATTAAATCAAAACGCAAATAAACAGGGAACTAGAAACATGGAAACACGAGCTGGTACTGAAAATGGAAAACTTAACACGTGTCAGCCACCAAGGAATGCAGCTAGACAGGGAAATATGGCAGGAGTAGGGGGTAGATCCACGGATAACAGAATAAGGAATAATATAGTCTGTTTTAATTGTAACAGACCAGGGTACATGGCATGTATGTGTAAAAATTACAGGAGTAGAAAGATAGTCTGTTCTTTTTGTAATCGCGAAGGACACACGCAATGTGTTTGTAGACTGAGGCTTAATTATGTGACTTTTGAATTATTCAGGGGAGACTTTGGTGATTGAGAAGGGCAAAATTTTGGGTAATTTATATGAGGCCGATGAGGAAGAAGGAGCTTTCAATAATACAATTGAGGTTGGGGAGAAAAGGAAATTGAATAAAAGGGAGTTTCTGAAATTGTTTGATCTACAACATATGCCAACGGAGCAGAGGAGTTCCTTGGAACTCTTGTTTCAGTGTGAGGAAGTTTTTGCACAGTTTGCTTTCAATATAGGGAAATGCACGATCAACTACCATGAAATTGATAAGGGACCTCCCCCCCCTATCGCTCAGGCCCCATACCGAATTCTGTACTCACAGAGAGCTATAATGAACGAGTTGATTGACAAGTTATTAAAGAATGACGATATAGAGGAAACATGTAGTCCCTGGAGTACACTAGGCTTACTAGTCAAAAAGAAGAACGGTACATACCGCTTTGTCATAGACTATAGGAAATTATTCCGAGTGAAAAAGGTAGATCCCTACCCCTTACCGCTTCTTTTGGAAAGTCTTTCTCAATTAGGCAAGGTAAAATTTTTCAGTGTTCTAGATGCCAACCAGGGCTATTTCCAGCTTGAAATTAAGGATAAAGAGAAAACCACCTTTGTGACGCCCGAGGGGAAATTTCAATTTAAACGCCTGCCCTTGGGGCTTAACAATTCTCCATCGTTGTGGCAAAGAACTGCCAATTTTATCGTTCGTGAGCTTAAAAATAAGATATTTGTGTACCTCGATGACTTTCTAGCTTTCACTGAGTCTTTTAATGAACACATACTTAGTTTACAAGTATTATTTGAGCGACTGCGGGCTGCGAAACTTAGAGTGAAACCTCGCAAATGCCATTTCTTCAAAGAGGAAGTTGAATTTCTGGGACATGTAATATCAGAAAAGGGAGTGGCACCTGATCCTAGTAAAATTGCTGCAGTCAAAGATTTTCTTAGACCTCGTACAGTTAGAGACATGCAGTCATTTGTGGGTCTCGCTAACTATTACGGGCATCATGTGGATAATTTTAGTTCCATTACAAAACCTTTGACTAATTTAACTAAAAAGGATGTTCATTTCGAATGGACGGATGAGGCGGAGAGCTCATTTCAAGCCTTAAAGCAAGCTCTTATCACCGCACCAGTGCTTAAGAGTCCCGATTTTGACAAGGAGTTCATTTTATCGACGGATGCTAGCTCTTTTGTGTTGGGGGCAGTGCTCTCTCAAAATTTCAATAACAGAGAACACCCAATAGCATATTGTAGTAGGCTGCTCAAGAAACCAGAGCTCAATTATTCCACCACAGAGAAGGAATGTTTGGCAGTTATCTATGCGGTAAAGCAATTCCAAGTGGATCTATCCGAACGGAAATTCCAGATTTACACAGATCACAGATCGTTTTCGTGGCTTTTTAATCTCAAAGATGCAGCATATGTCTGGCTAGGTGGTCGTTAACTTTGCAGGAATTCCAGTTTGAAATTATTCGTAAGGCAGGGATCAAGCACAAAAATGCAGTTGGGTTAACTCATATTCCAATCTCCACTATAGCAGAGCATTAACCAATCGTTTCTAGGGAAGAGATTTCTAGAGAGCAATTAAAGGAGCCACAATGGCAGTAGATTACAGAGTGTTTGAAGGATAAGAAGGACCCCACATCTTCTTACTGGCCAGATAAGTTAGACAGTTTCTTTCTTGAAAATGATGGGTTACTTTATCACATTAAAAAATCTAAGGATTCTCGAAAAACATGGGGACAGTTAATCATTCCCCGCAGTGTTGTCAAGCACATATTGTTTACCTTTCATGACCTCCCAGGGAGTGGATACCTTAAAAGTAAACGTATGTGGAAAAAATTAAATAAATTGTTTTTCTGGCCCCATATGAGATAGGATATACAAAAATATTGTGGGCAATGCGATAGTTGCCACCACAGGACCCCACCTGAAAAACACAGAGAACAACTGCTAATTGAATTTCCGGCACCGAAACACCCATTCTACAGAGTCGGAATCGATATTCTGGGTCCACTAGTTATGACTTATTCTGGAAATAAATATATTCTCATGGTCCTGGACATTATTCCCGTTTTGCAGAGGTACTGCCTCTTCCTGACCAGCGGACTGAAACAGTGGCAAAATCACTTGTTAACTTATTATTCAATCGTTATTCGATCCCTATTCAGCTGTTGAGTGATCGAGGTGTAAACTTCACTTCAGAACTCATGAAGACCTGCCATAAGTTAGGGATAAAGAAGCTATTCACAATGCCATTTCACCCTCTGGAAATGGGTTAGTCGAAGAGATTTAACCTAACTTTGATGAATATTTTGTGACATTACGTGGATGCAAGCCAACGAAATTGGGACGAATGGTTGATGTATGTGACATTCGTCTATAATTTCACACTTCACTCGTTCACAGGTGAGAGTCCCTTCATATTATTCTTTCATTGCGACCCCATACTTCCATTCGATGTCCTCACCGCCCCAAAGAAGACGTATTACGACATCGCTGACAACTACAGCACCGAAATAAAAGCATGGTGGTGAAATGCCTTTGACACAGCTGAGAGATGCCAAACAGAACAATCTGCCAATCGTATGAGGTTCCATGATCAGAGACAGAGGCCATATCAATTCCGAATTAATGATTTGGTCTATCTGGCCATACCTCAGATAAAGCGAGGGCTATATAAGAAATTGCATGCTTCATTTGAGGGCCCATAAGAAATAGTTGGACAGCTTTTACCAGTGAATTTTATCATAAAACATCTGGAGCGTGGGAAGAAGCTCGTACACTGAAATTGCCTTAAGCCAACGGAGGGAGAAACCCTGATAGAAATGCAAAAGCAGCCGAGACAGACAAGGGAGAATAGAGCATCTAAGAAAAGATCAGTGACCCTCGCTCTATACCCTGAGGAAGCATACTGGGTTCCACAGGAAGACCAAAGAGAGAGAGGGCAGATTCCCCATTCTCCACCACTGCCAGCACCTGTAAATCCTTCCCCATATCTTCTTAGGAGTCAAACACAAGCACGTTCAATTTCATGGGTGTTACCATTTATGCATAATTGCTGATCTATGGAAGAAATAAGACAACCCCTCATCAGCTGCAGAACAAAAATTGGTAGTAGGATAGACTTAAATGTAATGGGTGCACTCTTCTTAATGGGTCTCAACATTGCTAAGATAGTCTTTGTTCTAGGGTTAAGTCGGTAGGATCATATAGATTCAGCATTTGAAATGACTGAACAGGTGGTGGCCTACAGTATAACAAAGGGACATCAGGAGTTCCAACTAGTTTCGCAACTTATTCCTGGCTTTGTCAAGGATATACAGCAAGAGGCATGCAAGCCTTTATATAAAAAGGACAGTGGTACAAGTTAAGCAATGAGCGTAAATATATACAAGAATGAAAGAAATCGGAAAGCTGGGAGAAATAAGGTCCCAGATATAGTAAGGACTTCCATTTTTTGGTATGGGACGAAACAGGAGTTTTTCCTACAGCACCTGGAATTAACACCTGTCACCCCCTCCTCAATAATTCCTCCACCATCGCATATTTCCAATATGTCGATGACATCCTCATCCTTTTTGACTCCCGATCCACTACCCCTACTAATATTGTTAACACCATTAACTCCTTTTCTCCACATATCCAATTCACTTTTGAACTAGAAACTAACCGGTCCATCCCTTTCCTTGATATCCTCATCACCAGCAACCCCCACACAAACCGCTTCTCCTTTTCTGTCTTCTGTAAACCGACCACATCCTCCAACTTAATACACCATTCCTCCTCACACCCTCCACCCACAAACAAGGCTCACTGAGATTCCTAATCGACTGTGCCCTGAAGTTGCCCCTCCGCCCCAATCCAGATCTTCAGAACTCTGCATAAGCCGACGCCTTGCCCACTCCAATGGATATTCGACCTCCACGTTCCCCCACATCCTTCACCACCGAAGACTGTCCTTCTCTCCCCCCCTCCTGTTTCGCCCCTTACTAAAAAATGGACGTCCTTACTATATCTAGGACCTAATATCTCCCAGCTTTCTGATTTCTTAGCGTCCCTTGGCCTCCGAATATCATTTTGTACTACTAGCCCAGCTGCTTGCACCCTGAACCCACCCACCTCCGTCACCTTCAACAAATATTCCCAGTCAGGAGTTTATCACCTGAATTGTGCATTTTGCGATATGTTCTATGTGGGATTATCAACCCGCAATCTTGAATTGCTATTCAAAGAACACCTTGACTCATATAAAAAATGGGACTCCCACTATACAAACCATCTTGCAGATTCCGGAAACACTTTGAAGACAAAAGAAGAGGTTATATCTGCCTTGCACATCTGTAATAAACCAGAAAAAACTGCTACCCTCTAAGTGATCGAAATATTCAAGGCCAAGAGGTCCACCCCACACTTGCTTCTGAATTACCACACGGACTATAATGTGTATGCGATACTTAGTTTTTTATATGATATACTATGATTTTCTCTCGTTTTCTTTATTTTATGTTTCTTCTGCATTTTGTAAATTTCTTACCCCCTTTATTTTATTTTGTTGTTTTTATATAAATCCTCTTGTCTTCGGACAACCACCGGATATGTTCTCTTTTCAGTCCGCGTTAAACGTACACCATCTCTGTACAATTTATTTTTTGTATCTTTCAAAAAAAAATTTTTTTTGTATTTATTCTATTTTATTCTACAATTACATCCTTTTTGAACTCATTGGCCCCCTTGCTTTATATCCTATTGGTTCTTGTATGTATTTACGCTCAATGCTTAACTTGTACCACTGTTCTGTATATATAAGAGCTTGCATGCCTCTTGCTGTATATCCTTGACAAAGCCGGGAATAAATGGCGAAAATAATTGGAACTCCTGATGTCCCTCTGTTATACTGTAAGGCCACCACCTGTTTAGTTAATAGGAACAGTATTATGATCCATCCTTCCACCAATTTGAAATGGCTGATGGATCAAATGAATTACACTTATTATGGCTGAAGAGACTTTATTACTCGCATAATCTAGATGTTAAATCTGTTGTAGTAGTGAAGACGCCATACATTCACCGGGCTGTTTACTGAGTCTTTCGGGATAATGTAGTTCCATGATTTGACATAAGCATTCATATTTGAAGGTTTAGGGATGACGTTATGATTCAACCCCCCCCCCCTTTGTTAACAGAGAAATTGCTATGTATAGACCTAAATTTTGACACTTATTACCCTAAGAAATGGCTTAGAACCTATGAATTACTAGCTGTTAATATTAATAAGATTAGCACAAAGGTCTGCAGGTATTTGATCAAAGGTTTATTACTAACATAATCGTGACCTTAAGTAAATGATAATGATAAAAACAACAATGCTAATATTGAGTAATACTATAATGCTAATAAGGAATGATGCAGTTATGTCTAAGTTATTGCATCAGACAAGTTTGATTGTTTTAGAACACAAATCATAATTCTATTGTAATAATTTGAATATCTTATAAATAACTTCTGGTTGTAAGTATGATGACTCATCTTGACAATTATACAGGGTGATTCAGTCATTTCTGACCATTTCTGTACTATGATTTATTGGCCCATTTTTTGTTTACAAACTTAGCATTTCAGTATGATATTTTAGGCAGTTCGGAGTTTTTATTCCCGTGGAAAAGTCATGATGATATGCCCAATGTGGCCACCACGAACATTTTGAACTGCTCGCAGCCGAATGGTGAAGTTGTTCATAACTCTATCCAGGATTTCTGCATCCACAAGGGTGCAACAGTCGACGATGCTTTGTCGCATCTGGTCTAGGGTTCTTGGTGCTGTAGTGAACACACTGTCTTTTAGGAACCCCAGAGATAAAAATCACATGGGTTTAGGTCAGGACTCGTAGGGGGCCAAAGAAAGCCACCCCCGAATCGATCTGGAAACCTGTTTGAAATGACACGATTTCCGAATTTCTGATTGAGAAAGTCTAGCACTTCATTAATGGTGTGAGGCCTAGCCCCATTCTGTTGAAACCATTGATGTCGAAGCAATATATGCCTCCTTCGCAGCTCGGGGATGAAGAAGGTTTCCAACATGTTAAGGTAAGCCTGTAACGTTACGGTGACCTCAAAAAAGAACGGACCAATGATGCCTGTTTCGTGGATGAATAGGCGACTTACAGATCTCATGAGGGTGCTGGGAACCCCAAAAACGAACATTGTGTTTATTAACGTGACCTGACAGATGGAAGAAGGCCTCATCTGACACCCACAGGTTGTCCACAATGTCCTGATTGGCTTCCATTTCTGCTCCAAATTCCATCGCAAACTGTTGTTGCTTCTGTCTTCCAGTGTCTGTTAACTCCTGATAAACATGGATCTTATACGGAAACAGGTGTAAATCCTGTCTCAAAATTCGCCACGTCATGGTATACGACAGCCCTTTTTCAATGGATAGGCGGCAAACAGATTTTTTGGTAGGGGAATCGACCAACCTTGTGCGAACATTTTCGACAACTTCGGCCATTAGAACACGAGCTTCAATCCCGCCTTTTTTCTTGCCTTTAACACATCCAGTGGCACGAAATTGCTTGACAAAATCCATGATTGCTTGCCTGCCTGGTGCGTCTCGACACTTATACTCCTTCCGGAACTTTCTTTGCACGGTTACAGGTGATTTTGTCTCGATATACCATTCGACAACCTTGCATTTCTGCTCTGTTGATAAAGCGGGCGCCATTTTTCAACAATACGATTTTCATGCAGTGCCGTTGCAACAATACAAACTCCAACTATTTAGAAAATTTTATATGGTGCTCATATTCTTTCAATTGTTTATCCCTAATGCATGTCATTTGAGTGAAATGGTCAGAAATTGACTGAATCACTTGGTAGTAGGTTCTTATATTAGGATGTGGAATGCTAGGCTCTTACTGGGTGTCCCAAAAATGACTGACGGATTTTGAAAATCAATAAAAAAAGGACGGAATGCGATAGATATGTATCGTTTGCAGCCTTATGCTTAGGAAATCAGAGAAATTTTTCCCACTAAATTTCAAATTTAGTTAACATTTCTACCAAGAGATGGCGTTGCAGGCGATCTGTAACAGGTATACTTAAACGGATGTGACATGTTTGAATGGATGTCAGCAAATTTTTGCCTGAGATGCTCCACGTTGTTGCAACAGATGGGGGTTACATTGAAAATGTCATTGTTTAGTTTTTTGCAACAGTCCTTGCAACATTTTCATACCGGTTTTGCTTTTTTCATAGATTTCAGCATCACCTGTGGGTGAAAATGTTAACTAAGTTTGAAATTTGGTGGGATAAAATTCTCTGATTTCCTAAGCATAAGGCTGCAAATGATACATACCTATTGCATTCAGTCTTTTTTTTATTGATTTTCAAAATCCATCAGTCATTTTTGGGACACCCGGTATATGCAACTATGAGCTGTTATTTTTTTTTTATATACTATAGATTATTTATTATGCTAGAGTTTTGTTTATAATCAAAATGGTGGTCAGTCCATGGGGACTCACCAGGAGTCAGTGTTAAACTGCTAATCATCTTATTTACTGTAAAATCTTGAATACACACCCAGGTGTCTATTTGTCTCAATGGTCTGGACCCCCCCCCCTGACGATTAATCCAGACCTGGCATTAAGGGTTATTCCCAATAACAGGGTGTTTAATAGGGTGCCCCAAAACGATTGCGTAAAATTCCCTGACTTTTCCCGGTTGATCGTGTAATTTTCCCTAAGCAATTTTTCGTTCCAAGTTTAATAAAAAGTTGTTTTTTTTAGTAAAACTAAAAATTAATAATTAGATAATATGATCTTCTGGTTCGGAATCACTGGAGAGAACTGCTTCATTTTTATAAATTTCTTCATCATCTTCAATATCTTGCAAGGTTTCTGAATCTCGCTTAGAATTGCTTAATATATATCTGCTGGCATGACATGGCCGACGAGCATGAAAGAGATGAATACAAAGCAAGTCCTATAAAGTATAGTTAAAATAGTGTGTGAGAAGGCATACACACAAATAGATGTTTAATAATCTCAAAGTGAGGAAAAACGCCGGAATTTATATCGATGACCTGAAAAAGACCCGGTGTTTATTTGAGACCCGGTGTTTAATGTAATTTTTCCACCCCGCCCGGCTTTTATTTAAGACTGGAGTGTATTTGAACACCCAGCGTGTATTAAAGATTTTACGGTATTCTGTTAAAATGATGTTATTCTGTTTTGCTTGGTGTGCTTCGATCTTATTATATGGGAAAGTAGATACAAAGTTAGATACTGAAACTGGTTACAAGATGGGATTAGATGCTTTATCCCAGTTATTTTATTGACAGATTTTGAGTGATGGTTTGATGGGTATTCCATGAAACACCTTGAGATAAGGGCATCAATCTTGCATAGTTATGCATTTTGGTGACCCCCCCCCCCCCATCTTGGAAGACTGAGGAGCCAGCTGGAAGAATCCGGGCATGTAGTGGCCTTGATTCCTAGAAAATTTAGAAAGTATACCTTCAGTCTGGCATTTAGAGTCAATATAGTATTGGGTACATTGTAAAACTTTTACTTTAGGACTCAAACTCCTTAGTACAAAGATGCCACATTAGTAGGTGACAGAAATATCACATTATTATGAAATCAATTATGATGATTGGGTTCTTGAATTACATTAATAATCTACATTACACGTTAACCCAGCGTTAGTGCGGTGCGGTGTCTGAAACTCCCAGACCATTTCTTTTTGATTTTATCACTACTTGGAGTAGTTTGTCAAATATGGCTTTTTCTATACCTTTCGACACATAACCATAGATAACGTACACGAAGTTATATTCATTTTGGTTGAAGACTTCATCGTGTAAGTATGTGTTGATTTCCCCGTTGGTTTCTCACACCTCACTGCACTAATGCAGTGACATAAAATTCTAAGAAAAGTAGGCTTCTTTGCATGATTTCTGTAAATAATATAGAATATTTTTATCTGTTTTCTTGTTTATGTGATATTAATGGATGTTTTTAGGTAGATTCTCATTATGTCCGAAATATAAAGACAGAAAAACTAAATATACCTGCCAAAGATGTAAGCGATTCTTGTGTTAAAACATGTAATATCATATTGTGAAAAATATTTTTGCAGGATGCAAAAAAAAACAATGTGCAGTCATAATTTAGGTTTCAGACTATTTCATACTTTTATATTAACTCCAATATTATATTTGCTTTTATAATAGTTACATTTTTTCTAATAGAAATAACAATTTTTCATTTATTTATATTTTTTTTAAATAAAGGGAAAAAACATACTTTCTCTTTTTTTCCTCACTTATTATGAAACTAACATTTTTTTTTAGTGAAATTGGTTCATCATAGCAGTTTATAAGCTTAATAATAAATTATAAAGTAAAAAAACTTTAAAACAAACTGAAAAATTTCAAAAAATACGTTGGGGTATGTGACACCCCACCTCACCACTGGTGTGATTTTTGTCACCGCACTAACGCCGGACCATTGGTATGAATATACTTTAAAATAGCTTAGAAAACGACGAAACATACATAAAATGCTTACTTACTAATTATAGAAATACTAGATGATCTACCCGGCGTTGCCCGGGCTAATTATTGTTATAGG
>JAHWFO010048470.1:0-12218 GCA_023313115.1 Rhysida immarginata | reverse complement strand
ACAATTGGTTTATTACTCTTTAGATATATAATCGATTTTCATCCTTTAGATATATAAAAGGATGAAAATCGATTATATATCTAAAGAGTAATAAACCAATTGTATTGTAAAATGGACGTTATGAAATTATAACTATATTGATATTTATTATTTAAAAAAAACAATAAAAAAGGTAATGCTACATGCGTTGACAAATATAGTGCACAACCTGTTCCTTATGCTACTTTTTTGAAACGCTTTTTACCTGTGTTAATGTGAACAAAAACACAAACAAAATATATTGTGCACATCTAGAGCACAGGAACTTTCCAACCATATAAGTTTCATGTGTATTCGTCCACGTTAACACAGGTAAAATTGCATAACAAAAAATGTGTTGCCGTATTTATATATAGATAATTGAAATGCCGATTAAACAACACTCTCTTAATTTCGTGAATTCTCCGAAACTAAATATGTAACACAAAAACAGTACTCACAATTTTAGGTGAAGGTGCAATTTCTAGCACTGAGATAACCGACGCTGTCTCTTGTTTAGGCCTCTTGGAAATGCGCCCATCCAGCATTGCCGTTGCAACACGAAAATTCTCGAAGAATCTTCGTATATCAGTACCTGCTTCCAGTAATTGATTTCTAGTTATGTCAGGAAACTTAGAGGAGTGGCTGGCATAGGCTGCGGGGAAATAACTTGTCTTCCATTCAGGGAAACCTCAGTATAGCACGTGATGCGTGGCAGGGATTTTTCCATCTGAATTGCCCGTCCGCCATTCTTGTCGCTACTGGCTTTTCTCCTGTCACTCTTCTTCTGCTCGTTATTCCATTCGACACGCTACTCGAGAACGCCAACTTATTAGCCCGTCGAGAAACATTTCCACACGTTTCTTGGCGACATGTAGCTTTTACAGCTGCCGAGTTCCTAGCCGTCGCTTTCCAACTCTTACTCTTGAATCCTCCATTTTGTCTCCTCTTTTTGCCCAAGTCGAATCGCCCGCCTTCCGTCTTTCTTCCTTCTCTCCTTGCGCCCTCTGTTGCCCAAAAAACTCGCTGATCACGGAGAACGGATGTGATCCTGCGTAGAATCAATTGTATTGATGGGCTGATCAGACTTCAGTCTAACCTGTGCATTTTGTCTCTTCCTTCTTAATTTCCCTTGCTGTCTTCTCTCTTCAAACAGCTTGCTGATTAGTCCCTTGCATCGATAAAGATTTTTCTCCCTTGGGTAGCCGACCCATTTCACTAGAAAATGTTGGGAAGGAATTTTGCCCCTAACATCCACTTCTCCACTTTATATACATGAAGAAACCGTTGGTCTGCAATCGGTCCTGGTGCCTTCTTGATCTGCTGTCGTCCAAGATAAGGCTTCAAGAATGGCACATGGAATGTTATATTACCCTTATATTTTGATCTGGGAATGTGTAGTTGTGCCGTCACCTTGTTATACACTTTCTCAATTTTGAAGGGACAGAAGTACTTGCTGTATAACTTTTTCCCTCTTACTCCCATATAGTTTCTTAGCCGCGATGCACTTACCAACACTAGCTGGCCTTCTTTTAGGTTGAAGGGTGTGTGTTGCTTATTGTAATGCTGAGTGTACTGCACATTAGCCTTTTTAAGTCGGGATCTTGCTTCTCTTAACTGTTGAGATATACAGACAAGCAACGACTCCTCAGCTGTAGTTCTTTTTGGTAGATTGTTGAGTCTAGGCTGGATGGTGATCTCTCTCCCTAAGTCACATTTGTACGGGGATAGACCAGTACTTTCTGCTTGTGCTGAGTTAATGGCGATTTCTGTTGCTGCCAATTTTAAGTCCCAATCAATTTTATCCTGATTTAGATAGTTCTGGAGGATTTGTATGACCATTTGATTGGTCCATTTAAACTGTCCATCTATCTGCGGGTGGAATGCACTTGACAATTTCACTGATGACTCCAAAATATTCAAAAATGAAAGTCCATACTTTCGACGTAAACCGGACGTCACTTTCTGATATGATTACCCTAGGAAACCTGTGTATCTTGAATACTTCGTTGAATAGCAGCTCTGCTGTTTCTTCCACTGTAATTGTAGATAAACAGGCGAACAGTCTCACTCTTTTTGACAAGCTTATCGGTAACGATCAGCAACACATCATGCTGCCTTTCCTTACCGGTAAAGGTAAGATAAAGTCCATCGTAATTGTTTGCCACGGAAATGGCGGAATTTCCAGCGCCTGTAATTGTCCATAAGAATGCTGCCTTGGGGTCTTATTGCATGACATTTATCACACGTGTTCACATACCTTTGTTATATCTCTTTTTTGCACTGGCAATATATATGCTTCTTGTACCCTGCATATTGTTTTGTTGCCCCCTAGATGTCCAGCTGTTGGCACGTCATAACCTGATTTAATAATTTTTTCAATCATAGCCTTGTCAGTTAGGATTACCCCACGTATCTTGCCTTTCTCTTTTTTATATAGCAATCTTTCTTCTAAGAATTATGGCTCAGCCAGCTGCTGTGTCAGACGTTTGGTAAACCTGTTGCCGTTGTAGGCATCCTTGATCTCCTACTTTAAAGATGGTGCGCACTCCCATGTGCTAGCTATTGCATTCATGACTTTCTTTTCTTGGCTCTTCGCAAGTGGCTTTGGGCCATTCACGATACCAAACACTTTTATCTTTTCGGTGCTCTTTGTTTTAACTTCTCCAGCGACATTCTTGTCTTCTCGACTTTTCTTGTTAATGGTCTCTCGGCTTTAACCTCCAATTTATCGGTTTTTATTTGCTGTAGCTGGTTTTGTATTGGGTCTTGGAAGGCCCCAATATATAATTTTATTTTTTTGTCTTCTGGATAACACTTTAGTAGCGCAGCCAAAAAGGGCGAAACACTGATTAAAATATTCAATATTGCCTTTATATTTTGCGTTACATAGCCCTTTATATATTTGTACTTCTTTCTTTTGCTCCTCTGTCGCTTTTTGCTTCCCCTTATTTGCGCTAGAGAGCACACACACACACCAAAACCCAAAATCACTGCACAAAAAATCACTGAATTGATGATCACTGAGCACAACCTATGACAGAGTATGGCTAAAATGTAGGCTTGCTCGAAGAGAAAACACTGGCAAATCAATAAAAAAGGCACTGTTGTGATTTACACACATAAATCTTTTTTTTTTTCACTGGTTTAATAGTAGCACCATCACTCACTGAAAATTCAATCACTGCCACCACACTAGATCACTAAATAAACACTGCACTGGAGCACTCTCACAACATGAGTTAAAAACACCACATAAACACCACAATAATTTTTCTTTTGAACACTGACCCACAGGTCCGATGTCAAAAATATCCACAACCACTATAATTTTTTATTATGGGTATTTGCTTAAATAGCAATACAAATACCACTTTAATTACCACAGTGGGGTATCGTTGTACACTCTGCTTACCACAATGGGAATATTTTTGCATGCTATGCTTACCACGACGGGGGTATGGCTAAAATGTAGGCTGTGTGACACTACACGCCAATCGCTTACGCAGTGGAATTAGCGCTATATAGCTGGGCAATTAATAATGGCAATGACACAAGCCACAATTTTAGTCAGTGAACAATGAAACTTATTGGAATAAATAAATATAATAAACAATAAATACGCTTATCAATGAGTATAAAGCTCGCAAAATTAAGCTAGCTTGCATATAATACTAGCCACAATTCAAAACAATTCCAAACAAGATTAAATGCTTATAATAATTGAATTAATCTCTAGTGTGCTAAACCTTCTATGCACACAGAACACAAAACTTAATTGTATTCTAATTATTGAAATACAAACAAATAATATTAAGGTACATCGTGACCTTCTATCAGATAAATACCATTAAAGCAAATCATTATGTTGCAATGAATAATGCAAACACACTACTAAATCCAAACCATACAACCAGTCACTAAATAAATCAGGACGTCTTATGATTGTTTCACGTAAATACTACTCCACATTATCTAAATCCACTTAGATAAGCAATCAAAACTATCGAGGTAAATGTCCCATAAATGAAATCGAAAAGTCTTTTCAAAATTCACAGTCTTAGACTATGGAAACATTTCACTTCACTCTTCAATTTATCACAAATTTTTCAATCTCAACGTTTGGAAACATGAAACATTAATTGACATATGCTATATTAATAATAGAGTTCGAATTCATAGCAATAAAGTCACTTCAATGATTATGTCAGTTCAGATAACTAGCAATACAGCTAAAAGATTCTATGCATGAACAATGTTTAATAACCATCGCTCAATATTATTATTTCCAACTGTAGCTTCAATTTCCAAAACACAATTTAAGCACAGAAATATAATTATATAACCCCTGAATGCAGTTAATAAACTCAGGGCCTCTTCTCAGATACACTTAACACAATGTGGCTTCATGAGCTAACCCTAACTTTCATAAACACTCAACAAGTCGGCTGATACTTTTGCTATTAAAGCACCATACTTATATCAACGCACGATTTACTCTTTACACTATACGAGGTCTGTTCAAAAAATACGTAGACTGTTTGAATTTCGCGGGCCTGTTGGTCCCAATCAAAATCGCTTGGTGTCGCCATTTTCTGACAGATCCGCTGATTACAAGGCAGTTTTTTGATTGCAAATATCAGTATTGGTTGATTAGCTACGCGGTTGTTTGTGAAGTGTGTTTTTTTCGTTTGGCGGATTTTTAGAATGAGTGACTTGAACGAGCAAAGAGTTGCTGTGAAATTTTGTGGGAAATTTGAGTCTGCGGGATGCTATCCGGCGGAAAAGGCCAGAAATGTGGACGAGTGGTGACTGGTTGTTTCATCACGACAACGCTTCAGCCCTCAGAACTCGAGAGTTTTTGGCCAAACACTCGATCACTGTTCTTCCTCACCCACCCTACTCACCTGACCTCGCTCCTTGTGACTTCTTCTTGTTTCCCAAACTCAAAAGACCTTTGAAAGGAAGGAGATTTGAGACGATTCCCGACATAAAGGCAAATGCGATGAAGGCGCTGAAGGACATCACAAAAGAAGCGTTCCAGGACTGTTTCCAAAAGTGGAAACACCGTTGGGATAAGTGTGTGCGTCGGGGAGGAGAGTACTTTGAAGGGGACCCAGATGTGTAACTTCTGAATAAAGTATATTTTGTTTTATGACGTCAGTCTACGTATTTTTTGAACAGACCTCGTATAGCATAAGAGCATTACACTGTCGCAAATAATTGAATCCGAAAATAAAATGATAGCACTACACACTTTCTTTGAAAGCACTCCAATTACATTTGACATAGCCTACTCGCATTTACTGCTCATTGCTTAATAGGTTTAGTCTCTCATAGCATTCACTCATTAATTATAATTAGTTGAACCGTCCATGAAACAACACTCTCTTAATTTCGTGAATTCTCCTAAACTAAATATGAAACACAAAAACAGTACTCACAGTTTTAGGTGAAGATGCAATTTCTCGCACTGAGATAACTGACGCTGTCTCTTGTGTAAGCGTATAGGCCTCTTGGAAACGCGCCCATCCAGCATTGCCTTAGCAACACGAAAATTCTGAAGAATTTTCGTATATCTGTACCTGCTTCCATCTTAAAATATTTATAAAAAAAATCTTAAACAGAAGAAAAAGCTTAGAATTAATACAGTAAAAATTCTTAATGAAAATTCGAAAAAAAATTTTTAATCACTCACAATGAAAGGCTCTCCAAGCATGCCACTGCTAGTCTAAATAATTACTTAGTCACGTAATTTTACTTTACATGTACACTTGATGTTGCTGCCATCCCCTTTCTTCTCTATGTCTTGAAGCAAAACGTGGCCATTCATCACTTTGTGTAGTGTGACGTGCTCGTTAAGACATTTTAATTTGCTAATTAAATACCATTAATAGCTACCCAGAGGATACGATCCGTGTACAGAAAAAAAGTGGAGACGAAAATTAAAGTTTTTTCAACAATTTAATTCTTGGAAGAATTTAAAGGATTTTTACAATTATAATCCAAGTTCATTAAATATGGATAAAATTCTTGTTACAAAGTTCGATTTGTGGCTTCGTAATTAGTTTGTTGAGGGCCGATGCCGGAACCGACGCCATGTCCAGGTGGTTTGATGTCCTGGCAATAGGTGTGGCTTAATTGTTAGGCTAGATGAGGACGGAAGCCTGAGTTGATGCACCATCGATGTTGTTTGTCGTCTGGACAATATACCGCTGTTCCTGAAAGCAGCAACCTAAATAGATAACTCGACGGACGGAGTGCAACTGGCATGAAAAAATATAAGAAACAGTGATATTAGCAAAATATCAGAAAATCACCTTGGAAAATTATGCTAAAACACATAAACATGAAGAAGATGAATTGATAAGTTAAATAAGTTGGCACAGTACCCCATGCTGAAGAGTCAAACACGGCCCACGGCACAAGATCTCGCTCGCTAGGAGCACACTTGTAAAGAAGACGAATCCAGCCATGGTGTCGACGCACTCCTCCGGAAAATGAATTTGGATGGCTCTACGCTCTCATCCGTACTGGTCCGTGAGGGCGTAAACCTGGATAATGATAGGCTCCTTGATTCTGCTGACGCATCAAATTCTCCCACATTTGAGGGGACCTTAATTGGTATTATAGATGTCCTGGGATGCTTTCGATAAAACGCCCGAGAGACCGTTGGCCTGATGGTATTTCGGCTGCGAAGCAATGTAATGGATGATTTGCTAAGATATTGTTCATTCGAGCTCTTTTCACCTGGAGGTCAGGGCGAGTTCACGATGCGGTCGCGTACTTCTGCTTCCCACTGCTTTACTAAATGTTGACTCAGAAATAGTTCGCATCAAACGATTTCATTTCCCGTACTGCTCACGGTCTTTGTGAGAAAATGAACAAGATTTTTTTACGTCCAATTTGTATTCACTTGCCTCTGCTTCCCATTTCATATGGTTTTCCATGCTTGCTCGGAATATGGGCAGTCGTCGGGGTCGTTGCTCTTGATATCTCCATAAATTTCCTTAAAGAAACTTCTTCTCGAGTCCTATGATGCTGTTTGCATCTTCGTGGCTTAGTAGCGAAACTCCCATGATGTTGACGTGCATTATCGGAAAAATAACAATTACATGACAGAGGTTCAGTAGGCGAAGCCCGGCTAACCTTCAGCTTCTTTTTATCGTAAGAAATAATATTATCAAACTTTCTTACCGCAGTCGAAATCCTTCTTCGATTCCCATCTAGCTGCGTAAAGATTTGTTCCTGATCATGCTTATCGCCTTGGACTGAATCGTAATTCTCTTTGAATCTCATCCTCGCTCCTGGCTTTTTATTTCTATTTTTAATGAGGCAATTGGTTATGCAATCGCGCAACACCAATCGATGACGACTCTGCAATTTCTTCGGCTCCCGGGTGAATCTATTTGCCTTTGGAGATTGGAGGCTCTCCGCCGATTTTTTTGCTCGCGGTTCTTGACTTCGCTCCAACTTCTCTGCTCTTGTCATATCACTCTCTTTGCTTTGCTTATCATGGCGATGCGACATAATCCATCTTAAACTTGCAACAAAATTCTACTTCTTATCTTTCATGTCGTTAACATACGATACATCTTGCTTGACTCTATTCCTTCTAAAAGTTCTTGTTGAACCTTGGTAACGTTCATGAAACTTATTCTTCACAAAAGATGAGTTTTGACTAATTATCCTTTGTCCATCTTCCTTCTCATTAAATTTATTATCTATTCTAGCCCTTGAAACTTGCCGTTTTTGCCTAGCCTTCTCTTCTTGCTGACTAATTTTAGGCTTCCTGCTGTATACCGAGCTTTTCTTTTCTTGGGCCTGTTCATTGCTAACGAATTTGTCTCTTCCATATTTCCAATTTTCTTTATTATTTTTACACCTTTCCTCTATTAAGCGACACGAACATTTTTTAGTAGCTGGTTTCCTGTCTCTTCTTTTCCAATTACCTCTGTAACTGTTATTCTTCTTGGCCTTATTCTCATTTAAATGACCAATATTTACTCTTGATTTCTTATTCGATCCATGCATCCCTTTCTTCTTATCATTAGTTCTCATTAAACCCTCTAGTTTTTCCATTTTTAAATTTAGTTCGTTAATAGTTTTCGACAAGATTTGTATATCATCTTTCTGTTCCCCTACAATCTTAATTAATCTGTCAATTTTATTTTTCTGCTCTAAATTTAATTTGATTAATTCTTATAATCTAATTCACTCTTTAGCTCCGTCTGTATTTCATTTTCTTTTACCATCTTTCCCTTGCTTTTTGCGACTGCTTATTCCGTTGCCCATTCTTTCTGAATTAAGCACCGAACTTTCTTGATATTCTTGCTCCGCTATTCCTTCTGGGCTGTCCTGGAGACACCGATACTTTCCACAGGATCCATTAATGATGTCTAATCCCTTCGAAAATATTTCATAAGACGGGAATGAGTTTGTCAAATATTGCCCTTGGACCTCAATCCTTAGCGTCTTTTCTAATACTGTGTCTTCTATTATGCCTTCTCTTTGAAAATAGAATTTCCTTGGTACTTGAAATGCACTTCTTATATTTGCGAAATCACTATCTTCTTGTCTTTTTTGCATAATATCCAGGCATTTTCTTGACAACGGATCTTTCTAATTCATTCTTCTCAACTTTGATAGGCACTCTCATTCTTTGCCTCAAATAATTTGAAAGTCTATCGCCAATCCTAATCGTCAGTTCTCCATTGTAAAAGTGCCATGGCATTCCATTTTTGCAGCCTCCTAATAGTCCCCTATTACTTATTTTTAGTGCTTCAAAGCTCACTTTATTTCTCGCTCTTTCTTTATCGGCCGAATATCCAGAGAAATTTCCTTTGAACCTTGCATTTCCACTAATTATCGCCATACTGTAATTATGGGGAACTTCATTGACTATTTCTGCGCAACACTTAAATAGTGTGAGTTCGTCCATCCATTCCATAGCATGGGCTACTGATAACGCCACCGACTGACGAATCCTATCCTCGATTCCAGTTTCCTTAACCATTCTTTTATAGTGATTAACTAATTCCGCCTTTTTTTCTTGTTTTAATTTCAAATTATTTTCGCTAAGATTCTCCACCAGAATTTTATCTCTAATTTCAGTCACATTTTTGATTATCTCAGCCATTTTCATTGTTACAAGTCCACACTGGATTTCTCTATTTTGTTCACTAATCTGTTCTTTAACTGATTCAATCTCCGAAACGACAGCTCTTTTTTTTCTATGCTTTTTCTTATTAGTCTGATATTTCATCTTTTCGTTATACCCGAATTCTTTGCTTCAGTCTAATGAAATATCCTTTTCTGCACTAATTTCCCGCGATTCACTTCCAATCCTCCCTCTCGGTTTTCAATATTAACTTTTTCTAGAGGAACATCTTCGAATAGAAAATCATCTTTCCGATTCTCCTTTTTCGACAACAATTTTGCCGCCTGGTTCATTGCTGAAGTTAAAGTCTTTAGTTTTCCCCTCTTTAAGTTACTTTGAATACTCTTGGAAAAACCACGTAAATACGTGTTTATTTTCTCACTTTCTTTCCTGTGTTCAATACTATTTGCTAACTGCACATTTCCCCTATTGTAGTCCTCAGTAGGTATTATACATGGCTCATCAAAATGATGCCTACTAAGCCAGACCTTTAAATCCTCTTGTGGCTCCATTACAAACTATTATACTCACAAACTAGCCGAACTTCTTTTTTCCAACTTTTCCTCTGCACCCACTGTTGAGCTTCCGTAAACTCATTCACCTTTGAAAGTTCACACCTTTAGGATCCACTTAGCAACTCACCCTCTCACTATTAAAGTTTTGAAGCTGCCGTCTGGGTCCTCCGAAGCTGTAATCCTGGTTATCGTGCTGTAGAAACATAGAAAACAAAGCATATTAGCAGTTTGGCATGTGGAAGCGTTTAATCTGCATGTCCGTTTCATTGATACGCTTGCATTCCAAGCACCTCTCCCTCCTGTCACGTGCTCATTAGGACTTTTTAATTTGCTAATTAAATACCATCAATAGCTACCCAGAGGATACGAGCCATGTACAGGAAAAGAGGGGAGGAGACGAAAATTAAAGTTCTTTCAACAATTTAATTCTTGGAAGAATATAAATGATTTTTACAATTATAATCCAATATCATTAAATATGGATAAAATTCTTGTTACAAAGTTCGATTTGTGGCTTCGTAATTAATTCATTGAGGGCCGATGCCAGAACTGACACCATGTCCAGGCGGTTTGATGTCCTGGCATTAGGTGTGGCTTAATTGTTAGGCTAGATGAGGGCGGAGGCCTGAGTTGACACACCATCAATGTTGTAAGTCGTCTGGGGCAATATAACGCTGTACCTGAAAGTGGCAACCTGGATAGGTAAGTCGACGGACAGAGTGCAACTGGCATGAAAAAAATATACGAAACAGTGATATTAGCAAAATATCAGAAAATCACCTTGGAAAACTGTGCTAGCGAATTATCACAACACATAAACATGAACAAAATGAATTCATAAATTAAATAAGTAGGCAAAGTACCCCACGCTGAAGAGTTTAAAGCCAAACGCGGCCCAAGATTTCGCTCGCAAGGCACACACTTGCTAAAGAAGATGAATCCAGCCATGGTGTCGACGCACTCCTCCAGAAGGTGAATTTGGATGGCTCTATGCTGTCATCCGTACTAGTCCGTGAAGGCTAGAACTGGCTACTGGTAGGCTCCTTGGTTCTGTTGACGCATCAAATTCCCCCACATCTGAGGGAGCCTTAATTGGTATTATCGATGTCCCGGCGTGCTTTCGATAAAACGTCCGAGAGACCGTTGGCCTGATGGTATTTCGTTTGTGAAGCAATGTAATGGACGATTTGCTAAGATATTGTTCATTCGAGCTCCTTTCACCTGGAGGTCCGGGCAGGTCACGATGCGGTCGCGAACTTCTGCTTCTCAATGCTTTACTAAATGTTGGCTCAGAAATAGTTCGCACTAAACGATTTCGTTTCCCGTAATGCTCACGGTCCTTGTGAGAAAATTAACAAATTTTTTTACGTCCAATTTGTATTCACTTGCCTGTGCTTCCCATTTCATACGGTTTCCATGCTGGTTCCGAATATGGGCAGTCGTCGGTTCGTTGCTCTCGATTTCTCCATAACTTTCCTTAAAGAAACTTCTTCTCGAGTCTCATGATGCCGTTTGCATCTTCGTGGCTTAGCAGCGAAACTCCCGTCATGTTGATGTGCATTATCGGAAAAATAACAATTACATGAGAGAGAATCAGTAGGCGAAGCCCAGGTAACCTTCAGCTTCTTTTTATCATAAGAAATAATATTATTCAAAGTTTCTTACCACAGTCGAAATCCTTTGATTCCCATCTAGCTGCGTAAAGATTTGTTCCCGATCATGGTCATCGCCTTGGACTGAATCATAATCCTCTCTGAATCTCATCCTCGCTCCTGGCTTTTTATTTCTATTTTTAGTGAGGCAATTGGTTATGCAATCGCGCAGCACCAATCGACGACAACTTTGCAATTTCTTCGGCTCCTGGGTGAATATTTGCCTTTGGAGATTGGAGGCTCTCCACCGTTTTTTCTCACGTGAATCTTGGTTTCGCTCAAACTTATCTGCTCTTGTCATGTCGCTCTCTTTGCTTTGCTCATTATGGCGATATGATATGTAGTAGAGCAGTCGCTGATTCTTCTATTTAGATGCTTACCATATGCTCAATACAGCACGGAGCTAAAGGAGTGCTTCCTCTCTCGTCTTTCCACTCTTTCTCCGTAATCTGCTAATTCTCCATTATCTCCATTTCATGATCATTTTTAAAGATTTTCAAGAGTTTCTTAACTACTAAGGACTCTCATTTTTAACAAAAGCCTGAATAACAGGAATTTTATGCATTGTTACAAATTCAATCTTGTCTAGATTGCACAGATTTTGCCTTGCATTGTTGATCATGAAATATATATTGTTGTTCCATGCAGAATTTTTGTGAATTGCGTGTTGATAACATTGTTGATAACTATCGTTGCACAACTTTGCCTTGCATTAATATAACTCACTAATAGTAAACTATTAGTTTCGGATTTTCTATTAGAAAATGCAGCAGTAGTGCCTGGGGCAATTTCACTATGTTGCTGGGTGGGGTTTTTTATGGATCTTGAAAAAGATTGGATGGATAAACCAGTTTTTTAATTTAGGTCAAGTGC